>JALLAW010000502.1:0-12866 GCA_036939535.1 Cyclotella kingstonii | reverse complement strand
TTGTCTAGAAAGAATTAGGAAACGAGATTACTTTCATCGGAAAGCTCGTGAAAAAGTAAGTACTTCCATATTCGAAACATGTTTGTACGATTGATATGAAAGAAATACGGTCATTTGAAAAAAAGGCTCATTTAATAAAATCCAGAGTAGTACTACTACTATCCAGTATTAGGAGTACTTTTGTGGTCGAGTGTTTAGAATGAGTTCCATCCCACTTTTTTACTTCTTACGTCGGACATGGGATCAATGCCCTTAGGTCATCTTTGTTCTTGTCGTCTCTGACCCGCTTTCTCCCATGAAGTGATAATCGCTCTGAGCATGAATGATCGAAGGCATCTTCTCGTGTTGCCTGATCATCGTCAAGAGGTTGGCTACGTCCTTCTTGAGGAATGCGAAATCGATGTCATTGAGTTTGATACTGATAGGTCACAAGTAGGCGTTGATGTCACCACCACTAGCCGTTTCAATCGCCATGAGAAGACTGCTTTTCAGACTGATCATCATAGGGGGGATTTTCATCCAAAACATGACAAAAATATTGTCAATCATACTGACAATCGTATTCCATCAGGGAAATGGCTTCATGTCGCTATTCGGACACCTACTCCTCCGTTCGCCAGTCAGAAGCACTCGCACGCCCCATCAATCATTGATGGCCTCTCATGTGCAACTAGTTTAATTCTACGTTTAATAAGAGAGGAAGGAGGCCATTTATCATTAGAGACTATTGGAAAAATTCCTCCTTTTCGTGGATTAGTTTCAGAGATATTTGCAAGTACTCCATCCACGAAACAATCATCTGCGAATGACTCATCTGCCGAAGGTAATAAATTAACTACTGGAAGAAGATCAGATGCTTCACTGCTTGCGGGTCTGGCGATGGAAATCAATCAGAGAATACCTGATGTCTACAATGAATGTACCTTTTCGAATATTCGAATGGAATCAGCTCAAATTATGATTCTGGATGATGATGATCCAACAATACAATGTACCAGTACTACTACTTATGCCACTAACAAAAATATTTACGAGACACCAGCAAAATTGACTCGAGTTAAAGCATCCTTTCTCATGACATTTTCATTACCAGTACATAGAGCACAGACTGGACTAGAATTTCAGCAAAGCAGTAAAATGGGTAATCTTCCCTCGATCTATCAATTACTTGGATCAATCATTAGTTGTGACTGGGGATATCTAGAAGGAAGACTCAAAAACAGACGGCATCATGCATCAAACAACGATGTTGAACATGTTACGCGAACAACAAATCAATTATCATACGCGAACATCGAGCCATTTTTTCCCTCATCGCTCACTGTTGAAAAATTGTACAATCGTTTGAGTGGTGCTACACTACCTCTCGGTCAGTTTAGTTCTATCGATCTAACGAACGACATGAGCTTCCCGAATGCAGTTGAGATCTTGGACATACCGGATGAGATTATTACCACATCTATAGCAACTTATCTTCGTGCCCGAAGTCTCTATTCGCTTCGAGTCACCAGTCGTCGAATGTACCACGTACTCCGTAAAGTCGTGCCTGGTCTAAAGCTGAAACTATTTCAACACCAAATTTCTAGCTTGGAATGGATGGAACTGCGTGAACGCAATTGTATTATAGAAGAAGATTTATTGAAAGAAACATGTCCCAATCTTGCATCTTTTGTCAGTTATGATCCTTTAGTCAAAGATTATCACCGTGCAATAACCGGTGGAGCAACGGTTCTTCTGAGACCCCGACCGAACGAAGAGAAAAAGAGTGAAGCGCATCCTTTAATGAGATTTGATTCTCGATCAGGTGATATGTTGATGACTAAATGTGGAGGAAAAGAACGAAATTTACTTGCTCGAAAGGTAGCGAGAGGCGGGCTATTATGTGACGACCCTGGCTTAGGCAAAACTATCACTATAATCTCATTAATTCTTCGGACATTCGGTTTAAGAGTAGAGGTTAAGGACAAAATAAGGATGCCTTCATCTCATGCAGCCAATCCATGTGATGACAGCAGCCTGTTTTATTCTTATTGGCATTCTGATTTCCTAACTTGTCACGTGCGAATACCCGCCATCATGAAACTAATTAGTGATGTGCTTAAGTCAGACCGAGAATCTTGGTATTTTTTGCCTCCTTTACAAACATATTTAGAACAATGTCCTGATTATCTCGACGTGATAGAAAAACCAATTTCGTTTCAGGTAAGTTTGGTCGAAGATCATCAAAGGAAGGAGTTATCACCTTAACAAAATGATTCTATACTTTCCTTCACATTTAGGAGATACGCAAAAAGTATTCCGTTTCTAATGAGAAGGATTTTCAAGTCTTCGAGGAAGATGTAAGATTGTGTTTTCGGTTAGTCTTTGATTCTATAAGATATATGTTCTTTGCATTATCATTTGACAGTTTCAGTTCATGTAATTCATTCTCCCTATTTATTAGAAACGCAATAAAATATAATCCACCGAGTCATGATGTTCATCAGGCTGCTTTGAGACTAAGAACAAACTTCGAAAAAATTCTTGTTGAGTTTAAACGTAAACATGTCAAAACAGCCCTGAAGGCGCTTCCTAGAATGATTAAGCAAGGTTCTGCTAGCGAATTAGTTGATAAATTATTGTCTAGGAAGAGCATCGATTACCAAAATTGTCTTATTCCTTCGTATTCCACATTGATTGTAGTACCAAACCCACTCCTGCATTATTGGGAGGTAAGAAATCTGTAATACTTAATTACTGATGTACAATAAGATTTTTGCTCGCTTGAAATCTCAGAAGACTCTTCTTGCATTATAGAAGCAATTTACTTCTAAGGTAGACTTCAGATATTGTAAATCCACAAGAGCATGGCCTCTTTTTTATTTTCACACATCCAAGTGTCAAACCATTGGAACATGCCACAATATGTCATATAATTTGCAACATTTTAACGGGCAAGATCACCCACTTCTTTTTATTGATGATGGATCAAAAGAATTGCCTCCCGCCAATGTGCTTTCCAGATTTCATATTGTTCTAACTTCCTATAATCGTTTCACTTCTGAGGTATGTTCATCTATAACTTCTTACTTCTAATCGACTTTTAAAGAAATCTAATCGGGATATCTTCGTCAACTAGTGGAAATTCGGTTCAGTCGACCAAGAAATAAAAGCTTCTAAAAGGTGTCATGATGATTATTGGGAATCAGAACCGACGGCAGAAGCAAGTGCTCTCCTCAAAGTTCACTGGCTTCGTTTAATTGTGGATGAAGGACATGTCATGGGTAAAAATTCAACCAACGCTATTCAATTCGCTTCCTGGATCTCGGCGCAACGTCGCTGGGTAATGACTGGAACTCCAACACAACAAGTATCAACTCAAAATGGCCTGAGACAATTATTTCATCTTCTCAATTTTTTGAAGCATAACTTTTTCTGCAAGCAACTTGGAAAGGAGCAAGCATGGAATGATCTCATCAATAAAAATTGGAAAGAAGGAAATTTGACTTCATTCTTTCGTCTATCGCATTTACTTTCATTTTTGATGATTAGGCATGCGAAGTCTTCTCTTGCAGCTATTCCAACACCTATTATGTTGACCACCTACATAGAATTGAGCCAGTCAGAGATCGCTGCTTACAATACAGTTGTTTCCGGTATTAGGGCCAACATTATTACAACTTCGATGGAAGGGAAAACATCAGGGTGGCAAGATTCACTTCTTAATCCCACTCAAACAAAATATGCCTCAGAAGCACTAACAAATCTAAGAATCGCCTGTTGTGGAGGTTGCCAAATTGTAAGAATTTTCTTTCATTTTTGTCGTTTTGTCCTATTTATTTCAAAGGTTTGTGTGTTTTATTCATTTAATTGATACAGAGACCGTCCATTACAAGCAAAGCCTGGTCAGAAACCTTGCGGATTTTGAGACATGTTCACAACATTGATAATGTTAAAATACAAGTAGTCAACAATTTTATCCATCGTGCCACCTCTGGCGAGTTATCAAGTTGTATGAGATGTGGTATCCAGCTACTAACACTTCTTGTCATCCCTTGCGGAGATTTAATTTGCACTGAATGTATAGATAATAGATCAAAAAGTTGTCCAGTATGTGACAAAAAGTTTGATGTCGATGACTTTCAACTACTTCAGCCGGGGTTCCAATTGCAGTATCGCCCCAATTTGAAAGAAGAGACCGAGGAGCGAGTGAGAAAACAAATGCTAAACAGAGGTTAGTTTTCAGCGTGGCGTGCAACATGAGATGTTCTTGTTCTTATGAATCATTTTGTCTTGCTTGGCATAGCTCTCCTCGACTCAGTGATGCAACATCCAGATAGAAATGAACAGATAGATTTAGAAGGAAATGATAGTGTTCTTGCTGAAGATAGTAGTCCTGCAAAATCTCACAAACGTGGCGAGTCATGTGTGTATTCGTCTCAATATGGTGATGGTAAATGCATCATCTGCAAAGAAGAACATTATGAGTGTAACTTTCTACTCAAGCAACAATGCACTATATGCTACAAACGGGCAGAAGATTGTCCGGAATATGCTACAAAAGGTAGGGCTACACTTCAGCTAGGTCGTAGGCTTTATTGTCAAAAATTAACTTTTTCACTTTTTCAAAGCAAAATATGTAATCAATAAGCTACTTCAACTTCAAAATGACGCGAATGTCACTGTGTCAGATCTTTCGGCACGAGTTTTTGCAAAACAGGAAACACATGAAGTGAAGCGTCCTCTCAAGGCTGTAGCATTTTCTCAGGTAAGCGCATCAGCTAATTTTTGTAAATTATATATTACTATGAAAGTTAATCACATGAAATATCTCTTAGTTTCGAACAATTTATGAATATTTTGGTGATCGTCTCATTCGACGATTTGGTGGGGCCTGTGTTGCTGATTTCTCATACAGCAAAACCAGGAGTCAAGAACTGGAAAAGTTTATCAACAATTCCAATTGCTTCATAATGTTGCTTTCAAAGGAAGGAAGTCATGGTTTAGATTTATCTTTTGTGACTAATATCTTCTTCTTGGATACGATTTATGACAAGTCTCTTGAGAGCCAGGTCATCGCACGTGCATATAGAATGGGTGCACTTGGACCTGTCCATATTGAACAATTATCTGCCAAAGAAACTATAGAAGAAGTGATGGATAGATTGAATGGATACAATGTAAGCCGAAATCATCACGAAACGCACGCCAAAATGCATACACTTTTGAAGAGTGCTACCCTGATACGGCCTCATACTGACGAAGACAGGGACAATAGGAAGCGTAAAGGCGTCATAATGTTACAACGCGTAGGAAAGCGGAAGGAAGTTAGATTTCTGTAGAGACAATGGTCTTATTTTGTGCTCTAAATAGGAATCAATACGAGTAAAAAAGAATATGACATATGGCATTATCTAAAGCATCTATCATCATCAACATCCGATTTTTTAGGAATTACTGGTATATTGTTTTTCTACGATGCCTCTTTTCCTATTTCGGAATCACTAGCACTTTTGTAACAACGACTCTCCTTTTCCCTTCTCATTTTACAACCTCAAATGAGCTTTACGAATCTGTGATACTTAAGCATTCAGAAGAGGCGTTGAGCCATGAATCTTTACCGTCCCGTTCCTGGGCGTTCCCGAAAAGCAATTCTATCGTCATCGCAAATCACATCGCCCACTTTCGTTTTTATGTTTCAAGATGCTTTATGCCAGTCTAATAAACATAGCTGGCAATCACAACCAAGAGTGCTCACGACAAGCTGGTAATTTAGGGCTTTCTAATGGAGCACTCTTCTACAATTTAGAGGCAAGTTGATAACGTGCAACCTCCCCTTCATACAGAGAAGAAGGTTATCTGTACTATATGTTGTGCAGTTTCTTTGATTATCATGCTCCCTTCTAACTCATCCATATATTTTTTGTTGTTGTAATGATCTTTGCAGTCTGATGAAGTAATGAAATCTTCAATCAGCTGCCTCAAATATTCCACTCGGGACCATACGCGTAATTCTAGCTGGGGATCACTTACTCACACTAGTACAAGCAGTGGCAGTGAAGAGATCCCTTTTTCCATCCTCAGGGGTGACGATGAAAATGTCAAAAAGAAAAATTTTAAGACAGAGATGTGTAGGCACTTCCTCAAATGGGTCGCTAGTAGTGATGGTGAAAGCTCTGCTTTCCGCTGCCCATACGGTAATAACTGTCATTTCGCTCATGGTCACATTGACCTGATTCACTTCAATAACCCTCACGAGATGTGTGAGAATGGGTTGATTGACGACCCAGATACCCATCTTTGTCTTCCGTGCTTTGACCATGTCGCAACAGGATCATGGTATGTTCTTTAACATAATTCTTTGAATTATTTATTTCACTAGGATCGAATCACATGATAACGCTTCATATTTTTCAATTATAGTCCTATGGGAGCTCGTTGTACCTCATTGCATGACCCACGAGTACAAGGATCACATTCATCATGGCTTGAAAGTTATGCCAAACCTAAGAAAAAGGAACTTTGTGTCGTTCCCGACCGACTTTTTCATCATCGAGGGTTTTCATTTCTCCAAGTGAACCCCATTGTCGATTATCATATTTGGAAGCTCTGTCGTCCTGGTAAAATCGACTTGTTTCAAGATACGTACAACTTTGTTTGTAACATTGGTGTTCATGTATTTGATCAGGACGAACGATCGTTTCCACAAAATTCATATCCTGTGTGTACATCATCGATCAAGGAGATGAGCGTTGTACACAAGCTTTGTATTGTTCTTCATATGCGCACCTGTAAAGCCAGCTTAGATTTCACATTTTCCAACAATTCTTGTTTGAACGGTCAACCCTGTATGGTATTGCAAACACGTTACTTCCGCCTTCTATTTCCCAATCCTAAAGATAACTCTCTCATATCAAAGGAAAATATTATTCAAGAGGTGACCGTCTCTGAGTACAACTTACGCTCTTCACATGACGTCATTCGAGCTGATGAGGTTGTATTTGACTCTAAGGGAAAACGCAGCTGTAACTTGAGCATTTGGTTTGATGCTGACATTAAGCCATGGACTATGTGCAGATCGATCGCTCGACGCAAAAAACTCAATGACTTGTGGCACTTAAACAATAGTACTTTATTTTGTATGCCCAAAAATGAAATATTTCAATCAAGTCTTCCAGGAACTACTCCTTTTGTGCCCATGCAACCGATATATGATGCCAAAGAGGGTCATCAATTCATAAATGCGATACTAGAACATCATATTGGAAGCATTCTCAATACTAAAGGGTACTGTTACTTCAAGTATTTTGGTGGAAAGATTCACTTGGATAATCAGTGGGACCACCTCAAACATATCTTTATGAAAATGTGCGAACGCACTGCAAATTGGACATGGCCTATGATCCCTGAGGTTGACTACAATTTCATATTTCTCAAATCTCGAGAAGACCATAACAAAACTATTTACAATCCTACAATGACCATTTTTAGCGGCAATGAAATCATTCCAGAAATTTGGTACACCTTTCATACTGCCCTGGCGGAGTCACCCATCTCAACACAGGGTAGGCTGAATATTTTCACCTCTCTTTCAACAAGCAATCATACTCACTGCTGCAATCATGTTCCGCTTCTCAGAACAGAATGTCCCAAAGATGTTTCTTCTCTTTCTGAGAGCACTTGGAAAGAACTTCTTCTTGGAATAGAAGGGCCATGGAAGGCAGTACATTCTCGCAAGGCTAAACTTGACAAAACTGATGATTCACAATTTACTGATTAGAAATTTTACCTTACTTTCTTTGTCATTTTTTCAATGAAAGCTATACTTTGATGTCCCATGGTATTATTTTGCCATTTCTTTAAATATCATATTTGATTGCATTGTTTTTTGTGGCATGTTCATGCATTGAAAATTATATCCATTTCACATTGAAACCATATTGTATTAAATTCACTTGTTCATAGAACACAACTTATAAAAAGAAGCATTTGTGACCATCATGTGTCTCACATCAATCCATAACTACCTGCTTTAGTGGAAGTGCTCTCAATGCTAACCTTGCTTCTTAATGTTACAGGATTACTTTTTAATAAATTTGTTGGCACCAGTATATATACTAGGTCTGTATATACACTGTCATGACCCATATGCACTGAACTGTCTGTATTCATACTGTTGAATGTCACTATGTATACTGGCAGCCTAGCTTATAAAGCCTATGAAATAAGACTCTGATCATGTGATAATTATCAATATTTTATGTGAGTGTCTCAAATGATTAAGAACACTCATGTAAGTAGAATACATCAGTGGTTTCCCTCCAAATTTGTCATCACATTTTATTGCTGTTTGTTGCTAGCATCATGTCCACTCTTTGACAAATGAGTGATTCTTCAGTAAATGTGTCATTGCATCAGAAAGCTTCCTACATGGCCATCAAACATGTGATTATGATAAGGGGGTTTAACGAGTGTATAATTATAATGGACAAAAGCACAAATATAAATGTGTAATCACAGGTGACTTGAACATTGATGCCATGAGCTTGGTAATGTCAGGAGAAGTAAGCCTTGATATTTCCTGTCTCTTTCGAATAATGCACTTTAATTCTCAGGAGGATCCATCCATGCCAACAACAATTGCACTGCTTGAATAAATGCTTTCAAATTGGAATGCTGCTTCTTCAATCCCATCACCAGATGGAAATGAAAGTGAAAGTGCATCTGATTGCAGGATTGCAGGTATACCCCTGTGCAGCAAATAGAAAAAAGTAGAGACCCTGATGCCAGCAATAGTCCAAATATCCAAATATGATCCACCAGTCACCCAACATTGCACACAGTGTAAGATTATTTCAGTAGAAACTCCATGAGTTGACCTAAGACATGACATCTCTTTGTCAACTTGTAGTTTGAGCTGAATAATAGAGCATAACTTCTCAAAATTAGTTCAAGTCATATGGTAGTATCTTTTGAATGAGTTGAGTCATTCTTTCATGATCTCATCAACATAACATTTCCAAACTAAATGAGTTCTAGCAATATCTGGAGATGGCATGGTTGGTAAGAGCAGTAATCAAAGCAGCAACAATCTTTACATGCATAATAAAAAAGTAACCTATATCATCGTCATCTCCTTCTTCACTTTTGAACAATAGTGCATCCATAAATGAGTCTCCTGTTGTCAGTAAAGGAGGAGGATTTGCCATAGACTTGAGTAGTTAATTTACTAGCTAAAAATGAATTATTTTACATAGTAGTAGTACGATATACCCCCATCTGACCCCTACTTTTTTGGCATGTGTTTAGAATCAGATTGATTCTAATTTTTCATACTACCTTGGAGGTTGGATCCAACCTCTGTCAAAGACGCCCCTTACTTATACTACTGCATATCAATGAAAGGGTGATTTTACACATGAAAATCATATACATAATAGACTGACTATTATACATATTAGATTATGAATGTTTAGTATACATTATCTCGTACAAAAATATGAGAAATATCAGGCTTTCCTTTTCTCAACATTGCTTAATTTTTAATCATGACCTCACTTAATTACTTTTGTATATGGTTTTAGTGTTGTCTCTGAATCTCTTGCAAGAGGCAACGTTGCAATTCAGGCATCTGTTAACTCGCTCAAGCCATTCTACTCCAGTCATCTATACCATGGCAAAAATAGTTTGTAAATCCTCCCGCAGAGTTTGAAACAGATCTCACACATCGTCTGCATCTAATGACGTGCCAGTGCTGTCGTACTGCCGGCCGCTGATTCTCTCTCCACGGCTTGCCTCATCATTGACGTTGCCCCTCATATTGAAGATAATAAAGTCAACAATGATCCTCATCCCATCAAAGTTGCTCCTCCATTTTCTGGCACACCTCCTGTAGAAGTAGACTCCCTCGTTGCTGTTGGTGGGACTACTGGAGCATCCAATGTCAGCCAAACATGTGACATCATCTTGGGTTCGAATATGGATGAAGATACCATCAACAATGTCGCTAATACATTGAAACTTCCTAGTGTTTCTGCAACTGTTTGTTGGCACGTTATTCATGAGTTAGACGATGATGATTTCTGTTCCTGCCGAGAAGAAAGAAATGATGGTAGAACATTGTTTGTCACAAGGTTCCAGAAGGCCTATCTATGGGTGAAAGAATTTGATGTCATCAGCAGTAGTTGCATCATTAGATAAACTACTGAAGGTGACATATTACGAAAAAGTGTTTTTTGATATATTACCTTTACATGGCAATGATCGCAGGAAAAGACGCACACTATTTGGGCTGGTACAGAATGTTTGCAGCAATATTCCAAAGAGTATATGCGACATTTTTATGGCCATATGCCCTAGGTGCATTGAATTACTGAAACCCAAGATGCCTTTTACTGGAATCAGGCCAATTACAACTACAGGTTTCAGGATGTGTGGTCAGATTGATTTGATCGATTTCCAGTCCATATCAGATGGAAATTTTGTTTTTTGCTCACCTATATTGATCATGGAATTAAAAAACTGACATGCATTCACATTGTATCTCAATGGGCACAGTCTGTGTCTTGAGCTTTATTCCAAATAATCATTGAACTTGGACCTCCAGCAATCCTTCAAACTGACAATGGATGTGAGCTCTTTGACAGTGCAATGGATTACAAAAATAAAATAACTATTTGGACTAGATAGATGATGCTGTAAGTCAAGATAATATTATTTCTGACTTTATATTTGTCTTAATTACTTTTATTTGCTCACAGCTTACAGATGAAGTCATTGCTGAGATGAAACATCTTTGACCAGAAGTTAGGTAGTGAAAGGTAATCTGTGCAATTCAGAAAAAATTGTGGAGTTGAACAGGTGAATAGGACAGTGCAGTATAAATTGGCAGCATACTTTTTTCATTAGAGAGTAAAAAATGTGATTTTACATCTCAAATTTCCTTGTACTACATACACTATGTACATTACTCAATACCAAGCTTACGTATCTGCTATGATAGAATTTGACCTTCAGGACAATGGCCGTTGGCCTGTGAATTCAAAGCAAATTTCGGTTTCTAATCAATTTACTATTACTAATTCTTATCTACAATCGCTCCTAGCCACGGTGCCTTTCTTCCCGCAGCTTTTTTCAACGATTTCACTGGAAATTATCTTCTTCACTACCTGACAAAGCCACCCAAACAACCTCCTTAAAATATAGTATCCTCCTCCGTCTCCACCATGGACAACACATGGAAAAGAGAGGAAGAGGTAGCTCTGGAAGTAGGGCACCTGCTTGGTCACGTCAACCCTAGATTCCGCAGCTCTGACAACAACCTCCCCCTGTTCCCACTCGACGACAACTTTCGATCCCTCGGCTCATCCTGCGTCAGTTGTTCCCCTCCCCACTCTTAACAAACGTACCTCTGTGGCTAGGCTCAGTGCTGTCAACCCCCGGTCATGATGGCAATGGATAGTTCGAACGAGCAGATCTGTTCTTCTCTGGCTGACTTGAAGATCCCCGTTACAGGCGTCATTGCCATGGACGATGGCTCCCTCCATTGACAACGCCTTTCAGGACCCGCTCACCTAGCTCCTCGTGTCTTCAAAATTCCTGTTCAACTCTACTGGAGAAGCGCAACTCTGCTATATCAGTCCAGGGAATTTTCCAACTGGACTATGATGGCTTGCCACCAACACCAGAAGAAATCGCAAGAGAAGAACTTGAATAGGGAATTCTTCATCTAAGGAGACCTACGAGAGCTCGGAGGATGAAAAATGCTTCCAAAATTCTATCCCCTTCCTCAGATCCATCCCCTATCAAAGGTGTCCTCCGTCAGCCATCGGGCCAAAAGATTACATTTGGCGACCCGAACCTGACTCCCCCAGTTAAAGAGTGCGACCTTGAAAAAGTCATTCTGGAATTCGGAATGAAGATCTCTAAAGGAGTGGACATTTGCAGAAAGTTCAATGAGGCCATGTCGGAGGTCTTAAAATTTCTTCAGACCAAAAAAGAGGGCGACAATGCAGCAAGGTTTCTTCCGGTCACTCCTGATATGGCCTCCATCACAAAAATCTCTGAGTTTTTGACCTCACATGTAAGTCGAGGTAAATACTTCCATTTTCATACCGCCAACCCTAACAGGGACATCTCCCAAGATTACAAATTTATTCGGGGCTCCTGCATTCCGGGCTCCAGGAACACCTTGAGAGACATGTTCTCCCTTTTCGACATAAACCTAATTGAACGCAATGCAAGCCTTATGATCAAACCTTGTCAGGCATTCTATGCGGACTAGACAACTCTTCTCTTTGGGGTTCCCAATAAAGTCAGCCTACACAAAGTGGAAGAGAATATTAAGAAAAATCTGATGAAGCAAGAATTGGAATTTGTGGTGACTTTTGGTTACGAGTTCGAGTCCACAAAGGAGCTCAATTTTGCTGTCTACACCGGCTTCCCTGCTTGCACGTCATTTAGGAAAGGGATCTGCCACGACAGAGCTTTCATACTTCAAACGGACATTGGAGATCTGCAAAATGCTACATTTTTCCCTCCAGGAGGAACAGAAAAGGTAGCTCTGGAAGACTCGATGGGGCGACTTTGCACAGACCGTTTCTGCTCCTACTGTTAAGACCCCAGAAGAAGCCAGAGCCTTCTATATGGAATAAGTTGGCCTTCATGAAGCCTATCAGCTCTCGGTAAAGCCGGTCCACATTGAAGGGATACTGGCGCCAGACTGGGAGATGACAATTCTACTTTAGGAGGAGCCCAAAGACCCCAAAAGGAAAAAATCCACAATCCTCTTGGTGAGAAAAACATTTAGGAAAATGAAGTGTCAATGAGCTCCCTCTTTGGCTCTGTTTGTCGGAATCTTACTCTGGGGGTTCTTGAGATCGGAAGAG
>JALLAW010000501.1:0-12878 GCA_036939535.1 Cyclotella kingstonii | reverse complement strand
CATCTTCTCCCAAGTGTGCTTCATCTACCAGCCAACCTTTTACGGCTTAGGTCATAACTAAATCCAGAGAATAGCCCCATTCGTGATGGAGCTTGGGTATGTTGTAAGTGGAAGGAGATAAAATCATCGAGGAAAAAGGATGGTGATAATTTGATTGGACGTTGGGTATTTTTTCGTAATAGCAGTGGCAGAATATATCTCCTTATGTATACTTTACATATCATCTTTTTAATGCATGAGTTGGATCATATGGGGAGTTACTAGCACAAGAATACAAAAAGGACACTGGAGTTCTTACTTGAGACATAGTTAACATTACAGATCAGGAGAGAGCCAATCTGAATAGAAGGAAGATTAGAATAAACAATGCAGAGATCTATTGACGTCAGCAAGCTAATAAAATCAGGTAGTGCTTAAAGGGGGTGGAGAAGAAGAGTCGTTTATGCCACTCCAGCGTTAGCCGTTGCAAACTACCTCACCTGTTAGTTATTCAGCGGCAATATAGTTAAATAAAATGATTGGAAAAAAGATGGATGATTTCAACAAAATTATTGTGAAGATGAACAAAAAGACTCTCAAAATCACTGAAGAGATGAGGATAATGAATTGTAGGGATAATGCTCTTAGGATTGCTTCAGCTCATGGTAGTAATGAGCAGAAGTTTTAAGCTTCAGCGATGCTTGATGAGAAGCTTTACGCACTTGAGGCACTCAATGATGATATTGACTTGTAATATATTTGTAATAGTTGCATCATTAATTGATTAATACTAGGTTATTATAATTCAAAATATTACTCATCCAATAGAATATAATACTAATGAATTATTCTAACAAACGTGAGCGTGGGAATCACGATTATGATTAGGCCTAAAGATTCCTTTTTGTTCGAACATTAAATTGAATTGATTAAGTTGCAAATTTTGAGTTTCTGTGCTTCTGATGACATTTCTTTTGTCAGAATCCATTTATGCATTCATTATAGCATCTTAAGAGTCACCGTCTATGATGTCATCAGGAAATCGTACTCTTAATGACTCATCACTCTTGTCAATGCAATTATTGTGTAGTTTTGTACATGCCTTGAATAATATCTTCCATCTACTACCATCTGATAAAAGGAGTTTACAAAGAATTCCCCAGTGTTGGACTGACAAAGCAAAAAGATCTTTTGATTCACTTTCACACTCTAGGCAAATGATAGTTGAAAGAGTCTCTTGCCAGTCCTATACCTCTTCTAGAGTATGACACCAAGAAATTATTGATGCATAGAAAAGCTTCATTTCCAATAATGTAAAAGTTGAAGGCGAATGAGGCCCCTCTACATCATTTTTCACATCACGATTCCAAGCCATGAAATCATTGCTGACACCGCTATTAATGAATGAAAAGATGTTGAAGTTACATCTTGCATCAAACCCAGCTAAGACAATGATACTACAACACACATGATGAATTTGATGTGTCATCTTGTCTGCTACTTCTGATTTGTTAAGTTTCCAGCATTTTACTTATCCACCCATCCAATGCAGATACACATTTATGCATTTCATTTTGTATATACTCCCTGGAACTCTTGTATTAATCACGCAATTTCATTGTGATCATAGATTGGTAGACCAATATAGATTGCACCATTTATTGCATTAACTTTAGGCCAATAATTTTCTCTGGTCTCATCATTGGAATTAAATATGATTACAACACTTCATAAGCAACAATCAAAGCCAAAAATGAGGCACCCACTAGTCACCAAATAGTGCAATACAATTTAGTTTTTGTAGACAGAAATGATCTGGATGACCTCCTAACCATTGTGATAGTAGTGTTGCGCATGTATGGCAAAAATATACCATGCAATTTTTCAAGACTATTGTGAGACATTCAAAACATGGCACAAAATTCCACATTTCTAATTGTTTCAATATTCTTTGACATGGAATTATGTTTCTCTTTCTATTTGCTAGTTCCTCTTTGAGTGTTTCTCAGGCTCAGCTTTGAGGATCTCATTTAGGATATTTGGAATTGGTCTTTGAGATATTGCATTGCCCATGATAGATGATTGTTGATTTTGCTGGTGGTATCTGATGGTGTGATATGGGTTACACACAAATCTACAATGTTTGGAACTTTGTTTTTAATTGCAACAATCCAAATCATGCAAGCAAATATGAAAGAGTGTTTCAAGCTATCTTTGCCCAATTTGGGCAACAGAGAGTGTCAGTGTGGTAGGGTAATGGCAAAATGTTGCGTGACATTATGCAAACAAATTCTCTGTATAATTGTTAAGGGAGACACAGGGTGTCCCTCCAATAAACAAAATTCTTGTAAACAGAAAAAATGTATTTTTCGCTCTTTTGGTATTGTATGCCTATATGCTGTACCTCTTCCATCTCTTTTTCCGAGGCATCGATCCTCAGCGGAATGTTCTCTCCCCCCTCGCCTGATCCTGTACTCTCGCTGAAAATGCCGTTTCTAGTCCACAAGAATCCACAATGAATTCGTCTTCTCCAAGGATAGCGCGAGGACCAGCAATAGTTCTGGGCATAACGTCTATCGTAACGCTCTCAGCAATCTTTTATAGTCATTTTCAGCAGGTACGTGACAAGGCAGTGATGCGAGCGGGCGTAGAGAGAGATAAAGAGAGATTGCGGACAAGACGAATGCAGAAGGAAGACAGAGATGTTACTGGCTAGAAACTACAGCTCTATTTCTGTAATGGTAAGCAAAGGAAAAGAGAAGATAAAGAAATGGAGTTTCGCGGTACCTTCTGCATTGGAGCATCTGCTGACGTATTCCCCAGTCGATCAGTGATTCCCAAGATGGACTTCTCTCGTAATAACATGATGTAGTGATCAAACGATAATTCAATTATTTTAACTAGTATAAATGATAAGTTCAGCATATGACCAATTTTTTCGCTGAACCCAGAAATACAGAGAGAATGATTTAAATGTCAGACCAATTGGATATATCTCGACTATACGACCAACCCAATTTACTCCTTATTTTCCTCTGGTCCTCCATCTCCACCCTCAGCATCCGCCGCCTGATCACTTGTCCACAAAGTCAAGTTATCCCGAAGCAGCTGCATAATCAACGTCGAGTCCTTGTAAGACTCTTCCGACAAGGTGTCAAGCTCAGCGATAGCATCATCGAACGCTTGCTTGGCAATGTGGCAAGCGCGGTCAGGACTATTGAGAATTTCGTAATAAAAAACCGAAAAGTTGAGAGCCAGTCCAAGACGAATGGGATGCGTGGGGGGAAGATCCGAAGACGCAACCTCCGTAGCAGATTGGTAGGCATCTAATGCGGCAGATGCCGAGGCCTTACGGATGTCTCCCTGTTGGAACTCTGAGAGATAGCGATGATAATCGCCCTTCATCTTGTAGTAAAAGACCTTGGCCTCCTCCGAGGTGGAATTGGGAATGAGGCTCTCTTCAATAATTGAGAGAATGTCGTTGCATATGTCGCAGAGCTCGTTTTCAATTCGGGCCTTGTAGTCCTTGATGATGGACATTTTGTCCGCATCGCCCTTCTGCTCAATGGAGGTGATGACGCGCCAGGAGGCACGGCGGGATCCAATGACATTCTTGTAGGCGACGGACAGAAGGTTGCGCTCTTCCACGGTGAGTTCTTGGGGTTGACGGGCGACCTCTTTCATGTCGCTTACCATCTCATCGAAGCGCTCGGCTTGCTCGGCAAGCTTTGCTTTGTATACGAGGGATTCACGGTCCATTGTCAATAGCGGTTACAGAGAAGCGGAGAAAAAATAGAATTCACGAAAGGAATGGATGAGAATCTGGCCAAACGCTGTTTATGGAAAAACTTGAGTGACTCGAAGATAAAGGATCAAGAACTACGATGTGGATCTTGTAGGAATAAAGTATATTGTATGTATTGTACCGTGCCTACCATTATTCAACGTATATAGGAAACAGCTGGTCAGGCGGGACTATCAGTCTGGAAGGAGTATAACGGTGTGAAGTAGTATTGATTCCTCTCAGAAATTTGTATCTCGATTTATTTCCACGATGCTCGCTACTCATGACAATGGATGAAAATTCAACTGCTCTGTTCCTCTTTTCCAAACAATTTTTAAACCATGAATGGTATGTTGCAGTATTTCACTCTATAGTATGTATGTATCACAAAACAATCAAGAAATATGCTCATTTTCAAAATCAGTCATTGTAGTAATTGAAGTGTGGTAGGTTTATCATTATTATGTATAGAATTGCATAAGTTACACATTTAATTATTTAAAAACTGTCAGAGAACAGAGGAACAGGAATAAATGTAATACATGGACAAGAATCATGAGATTGTGGAGAAACCAACAGGCAGACAGACTGTGTAATATTAGTATGAAGAATGTTGGAGATGATCTTGTGAGAAAAATAATTTGAGTGGACTTGTAAAAAGGTATGAAGGAACTAATGAGATGGAGATTCCATACTGCATGTCTAGACAGAGTATGAGATGGACCACATGTATTGTGGTGTCTTGGTGAAATTGAGAGTCTTCACATTTCCAATCATGCTTGTTCTCTCATGAAGAAAAATGTAATTCAACATTTGTGTGTGTGTAGAAAGTTTTTATGTGAAAGTCTATTGTTTGTTTTCATACCATACTATAAAAAAAATCATGATGCTACAACATAAATCATGTGATGAATCTTGATTGAATCATTTCCACCGGTCTATTTTCTCATTCCACAATAGTTTATTCGTTTTCTAAGATCACTATCAAAGGTTGACGCTCAGTGGAAAATAAAAAGCAACCTTGCAGCTGAAACTGGCTCCTCTAAAAATCATAGTTAAAAGCAAGAAACATAGTGTTCCAGTGGAAAAATCCACATAGATGAATTTGAAGAAGAAAAATTTCATAAAACTGATAAAAAATAAAGCTATCTATCTATGGCTGACCATAGATGAACTTATGATAGGCTTAAAGAATTCTACTGGAGGTATTAAAGATAATGATACAAGAACATTGTGAGTTACCTATTAAAACTATCACTTCATTGGAGGAGAATGACACAGACAACTTGCCTAACTCAATTGGAACACCTTATCAAATCTAAATGATCAAAAGTGTTGTTGACAAAAAGGCTCTACAATCCAAGCGTCTAGGGGCAGAGCAGAAAAGCACATCTTAATGGCAATTGCAAGAAGCAGGTATGAGATGTCTACCTTATGAAAAAAGAAGAATGCATGGGATTATTTGATTGAAAAGAAGAAGAACTTTCATTTGATTGTGCTTCCGATTAAAAAAGTCTTACATTTATCATCAACTTTACAGGAATCAACTAGGGTGAAGCAGCCATTCTGGTAGAATATCGCCAAGATCAGCCTTGAAGAAGTGTTTTGTTGTATTAATGTGCCAACTAGCCATAATGCAGCATTCTTCAAAAGTCTCAGAATGCACAAGTGAACTCGTCAATTGATGAAACAAAATAAAAACTGTCAAGCTAGCTGTCACGGAAAAAAGACTTCTGATGAAGAAATAGACACTTCTTTGCTAACTATGATATGTTAGATTCTGTAAGGGGCACGAAAACTCTCTTGAAAGGAAAATCCAGAAATTTGCTCGAAATTGTTATAATTGATACCTGCACAAAACTTAGACCAAACAAACAATGAAGTTTTTGATGGTATGGTTGAAGCAGGAGTTGTAAAGAAGTTAGATGAAGCGATTTAGGTAGATAAGATAGTTATTGAGTTAGATAAATCATTTTTTAGAATTCTGGCTCATACCGTGTGCACTTTAGAATATGTAGTGTTTGAAGATGAAAGTGAATGTAGCACAAACCAAGAAAGTTGAAGAGCAAAAAATGAAAAATAAGAGTTTTCATATGAAACAATTGTTAGAGAGACTACCAACAGTATTCACATCACAATTCTTGGCATCACAACCATCAGTGAGGAGCCTGTAATGTATGGAATCATTATTCGGGGCTGCACAGTTAGACAAGAGATAGTTACAGCTGTTGATACATTTACAGCAAAATAGAAAAACAGGTCGTTCTAGATTTTTCCACAAAACACACACTGAACCTTGCGAATGATTTCGATATTATTACTATAATTAGATCCACGTTCAAAATTTCATTTACGTGTGTAAATCAAAGCAAGAAAGCTATTTTTACCAGATCATGGCATCTTCTCGCAAGATCTATGTCACTTCTGAATCTGCAGCATCAACGAAAAAGAATCAGATATGGAAGCAGTGTGTGGAAAGATGACATCTGCAAATAACATATAATTAAAAAGTACTGTAAATATTCCATAGGTCTGTCAAAATTAAATATGATGGACATTTTTCGAAATATCTGGAGAAATTTCAGCAGCAAATAAGCAAAAATTAAATTGATGGAGAGCAAGCACTTGATAATCTTCTTTAATGTAAAAATTTACTACAGGATACGTATGTAAATTTGTGAAGGTACATGGAGCAGTTGTATTAAAGGCTGCTTTGGAGAGAAAGAACAGGAAGAAGAGGTAAAAGAAAAGGCATGAGAAAAGAATAATATGACAGTGGTAAGGAAACCCACAAACATGGTAAATTATTACTGAAATGAGAAGGAGTAACGCATAGGGAGGCAACATCACTTATGGTGACTGCTAATGCTAACAAGAATGACAGCTGTGCTTTTAATTTAGGAGATCGGATTATGAATGAGATGTTTGTTGAAATCATCAAAAGGGTTCGGTTTTGAAATATTGTTGACGTTTCAAAAATGCAAACTCTCATTAATGGATGAATCAAAGTAAAGTAAGCTGATTAATAATTGAGTATTTGAGATGGAAATTTAAACGATTGAACTGTTCTTTTTATCTATTAAACAATCATTTTTTAATTATAATGTAGGAGAATCAATGGTTTCTTTCTTGAAGGATTGTGGGAGGAAGCCATGAGACTCATTGATGAAGAGGCATTGAATGAGGTAGCATGACCCTTTTTGGAAAAGCAATCGATGCGGAGGCGCGACTCATTATTCAAAAGGGAGTGAAAGTCCTTGAGTCTGTGTAGAATTGGCTTCAGGAGAGGCAATTAGAGTACTTGTTGATGATTCTGTAGAAGAAGCCATGACTCTTTTTGTTTCAGAGGCAGTGAGTAAGGTAGCGAGTCTGATCTTAGAAAAAGTAGTGGGAGAAGCTGTGAGAATCTCTGTTGCAAAGGCAGCGAAAGAAGCTGCGATGCTCTTTATGAAGAGACTATAGCAGAAGCCATCACCTTCTTTGCCAAAGAGACTGTGAAGAAAGCTATGACATTAATTGTTACAGAGACAGTCAGTGAGGCGGTGGGACTATTTGTTTTGAAGGGAGTAGGTAATTGGTAGGTGACGGTAAAGTTGCCTGCGGAGTTTTTATTGACACTAATGAACGAGTATTTTCCACAAAAGCAAGGGCCAGTGTTCTTCTCTTGTCTATGAGTACAAAAACTCTTTCTTCTTATCTGTAGTTTTCAATTATTTTTCTTTTGCTAACCTGCTTGCAATGATTTCCTCAGAAAGCGTCACACGAAATTACTCAACATTGCCCTCGACGCAATAACATCAAACTTTATTTGACAGATGCATGGCTTCAGAGATGAACAAGTTTATAGCTGTACTTCGCATTTCTTAGTGAAGTACCAAAAAGTTCTGTCCTCATAAGCCTCTTTTCTTTTTGAATTAAGCCATGTGGAATTGCCTATGAGGACATATATTTATCAATTTTTTACTCAAGGTCTTCTTACTTACTCTTGACGTCCACTTACAGTATTCCTTGTCCAGCTTCTATTCAACCTGCAACTACCCTTAAATTACATGTTACATCCAACATCTACAAAGAAAATGTATGTCAATTATTGAAACAATTCTTCATGAAGTTATGACAGTGTAAGTTAGCACTCACCATTGATACTCACTTGGGAGTTGTTAGATGTCAATCCATTAATCCAATTCTGTAATAGTTTGCCTCTTCTGCGACTCTTTTAAGCACAATATCGTTGGAGGGCGGACTTGTTCCTTCATTTTACCGTGTGCAGCTACTTCAAATATTGTTCAAAGTCTAACGGTCATAAATTTCTGATGAATATCGTTATGCATGCGGAAATTTCATTATTTATTTTCTAAATTGTAACTTATTGTTACAATACCTGCTTGTTATTTTTGTGTGATTCAAATACTAAAGAAAAGCAAAAAAGTACTTATCTTCTGTCATTGTACTCACATTTAGACTTTGGGGACCATCATCATAACCTCTATCTAAGAAAACGATTTCACAAATATTACCTTGTCATTATCAGACAACTCTTCTTCTGGGAGTTTGAATTCAGAACCAAGCAATGAATCATTATCAGATACTTAATCATTAAGATATCAACATTGATGATTCCATAATGGAAAACAATATATAAAAATCAATATGACATTAATAGTAATGCTACCTTCAGTACCTTCTTCCTGAACATCTTCATCAATGATGCCATGACTTACCCCTAAATTTCTCCATCAATGACACATTGGACTAGATCAAATAATAAATGGATGTCAAAAATTTGTCTGCATGTGTTAATGGTGAAAAACATCAGACAAATCTATAATTTTGCCTCCATCTCTAATAGCTACAGCGAGGAATTTACAGTATCAACAGTGTGATGTATTGATTTCATCGAAAGGAAAGAAACATAATGAAAAATAGTTATATGTTGTTTTGCTAATCTTTCCTTCACTTCGTATTTTCTCCAGGACTACACCATAGGTTAAACATTATAATGCGTAACTTGAGCAATGATTCCTTTTAAATCACTGTGTGTTGATGGGGAATAGACATTAATGGCAATACCTTGTCTCATCACCCTAACCTTCATCACTTTCATTTCCCATAACTTCAGCAATGAGTTCAGCATATCAACTCCGCTCTTGTCTACTCTATTGATATTACATTTAGTTTTTGATGAACTATTTGTTTTCAACTACTGCATGTTGAAGGGGAATGATAAATGTTGAAGATGACAATGGATATTTGTCAATCTTACTTTCATCTCTTTCTTTCTCCATGACTTCAATGATGACTTCAACATTGTCAACTCCACTCTTGAGCAGCTCGTGATATGACATTAAATTTCATTAATAATTTACTTTAGACCACTACATATTGAAGCAGGAACATAAGTTTCTTTGGTGGTGTCTTTTTTGTCTTAGGAACTTGGCACTTTTCTTGTGGCATTATGTGTATGATTTGGGGGTGTATTAAGTTTGGTGGTGATACCGTGTTTGTCTGTCAATAGCCCCCATCAGTCAATTATTCTCATTTAGCGGCGTTAATCATTCTACACAACAGCTTAATAACACATCCATTCCACATAATTGAAGCTTCCTGTCCATATATAATCATTACAGCCGCTAGTATATTTTGCTTGACAGCGCTTCATAAGGCCTTTCATGAAATTCCAATCACAATATTTTTAACAGAGAAATGAATGAGTAATTAGAGATTCAGACTCACGATCATCTCAAATACATTAAAAAAGATCATCGTAAAATTTCTGCGAAGCTTCGTTAACATTATGGTGAGCAATCAACTTTAAAAATCTGGTCTCAAAGTCGCATATGTGAGTTCGGTTTTTCGCCATTGGATTTTAGTGTGGCGATGAATGTAATTCAATCTTTTAGGGTGAAAAAGAGAGTTGTCGAAGCTAAAAAAGCATCGCATCAGAAAGAACACTCTCTGCAACGTCGAATTCCTCCTCAGCGCTAAACTCTCCCTCTAATCCTCCTTTTGCCGCGCACTTCCAAACCTACTCAATGAACATCTCTAAGAATAATGATGAACCTTCTCCAGCTCCCAATTCGGGCACAGAACACACTCAAAATATTCCCGGTCCTAAATCCATCATCTGATTCGAATATGAAGAGGTTTGCTACTCATTCTATCAAATGATAGTGTTGAAGCAAATCTATTAGGCAGCATATCTTCCGCGAAGAAACGGAGGTTACTTTATGACCTAGTGATGGAAGCATCTAGCTATTTCAGCTATTTTCGATAATTGAAGAATAAAGCGGAGTGAAATCACAAATGAGGGAGAAAATGATAAATACTACGCTGGTCAGTGCGTTTGATGAGAGTGATGATGAGGAGTATGTTGAGGAGGCAATGAGAATGCTGTATGCTGGGCTCGATGTGGACTTCAAGACTGCTTTAGGCGGGCTGGAGGCGCCCAAGACAAGGATACAGAACCAAGACAAAAGTTTCTGAAAGTGAAGTTTAATACAAATGATATCTTTGACAAGCTTGAAGCTCGTTTCATGGGTGATGGTCGCTACCAAAAAAAGAAAAATATTGTTCTCTCTGGCACCAGTGCTCCTACAGTGTCTCTATATTCTGTCTACACCATTCTAAAAATCTCTACCATAGAACATCACCACCTCCGAGTGTTTGGCATTGGTGGTGCATGCTTAAATACCGTTCTCAATGCACCCGATGACCCTCACAATCCTTATATGTACGTCAGCAAAGAGCACACTGACCTCCTTCTCTGCTTCTTTTCTTTACTCTCGCAATACTTCACTCCAGCTGGTGGCATGGAGGTTTCACTGAACAAAGCCTTATTGACTTCCTCCAAAGTTCCCTATTGTGGTACAATGTCAACTTCTCTCTCCGTCAAAGATGTTACTTTGTGAAAAAAGAATTTGACCTATGCATCTTCAATAAATACGTCAATACAACACAAATCACGCTTGTTATCTATTTTGATGATATTCTGTGCACCTGCACAGATAAATACTTCATTGATTTTTTATGACCCCCTAATCTCTGAATAAAATAATGTTTCTGAAAAACATGGTCCACATATCAGCTACCTCGGAAAAATGCTTCCTGTCTCTGACTCGTTCATCTCACTTGACATGTCTATCTATCTCACCAATCTCCTCACCTTCAATAACAAACCTCTTTTCCCAAATTTTACTTCAGCTACTATGTCACTATATCAATCTCCGCTCCGTATCTCTGCTGCTCTTGACCCCAAACTATCTCACACTACTACAGCCAAACATCTCTTCCTCTATAACGGTAGTGCAACATCTACACAGTCGTATCAAATCTCCCCCACTCAGGATGTCTTGACTTCGAACGTGTCCTTGGTCATCTCCTGTGGTTCAAAAATATACTTCGCACCTTAGATGACTCCCTTTTCGCACCTGCTATGCCTGCATAGATGCTGCCTTTTCATGTCACACTGATTGTAAAGAACGCTCTACCTGTGCCATTTACTTACGCAATAATCTTTCTAATTACAACTAGCGACATTGACCAAGTTGCATGCATTCAAAACTTCATTAGAGCCTAAGGTGACTCCTTTTCACCACCCATCATGTACCAGAACATTACCTCTGCAATTATTCATCTCACTAGAGACCAGGATGACAAAGCAACCGCCGCATCCGTCCTCGTATATCATACGTCAAAGATCTTGTAAACTCATCATATATTACAATCGAATACATTTGCACTCAATTCATGCTTGCTGACGCCCTTACCAATCAGTTACAAGGATCTATATTTGCCTGAACTACTCATTGTCTCCTCCTCTGTTTCAGCTCTCATTATACCTTGGCGACAGGAGTGCGTTGATGCTCGGCACTACATGCATGGTCATCATCCTTCTGCCACGACACATGCTTATACCTTACTCACATCAACATCATGACAGCATTGTTCATGAAACTTAGTAAATTACCACTATTCTAATTAACAATGTGGTAGTTAGGGTCTTTTCAATTGCCGCAAAATGCAGTGATCACTCACTAGGCAGGTGCTCAAAAAAGAATTCAAGCCTTGAGCTTAAGCTGGCAACTAACACGAACAGCGTGATAGGACATAACGTAGCATGTATAGGTGTCTTTACCTTCATGACCACATCTCCTAAATCTACATTTACCTCGGTGTGTTGGTAGGACCATATATTGGAGATACAGTTGGATAAGCCGTGGGATTGTTAGAGATGAAGTGGGAGAGGCTGTTGGTCTCTTTGTTGGAAGTGTAATTGGAAAAGCCGTAGGGGAGGCTGAAGAACTCTTTGTTGGAGTTGCAGTAGATGCAGTGGGAGTTTTTGTTGGAGATGCAGTTGGTGAAGCTGTGGGACTCTTTGTCAAAGATACAGTTGGAAAAGCTGTGGATGAGGCTGTAGGACTCTGTTAGAGATGCAGTCGATAATGCAGCGAGAAATGTTCTTAGACATGCAGGTGGAGAAGCTGTGGGACTCTTGGTTGAAGGTACAGTTGGAGAAGCTGTGGGTGAGGTGGTGGGATAAGCCGTGGGCGATGCTGTAGGACTCTTTGTCAGTGATGGAGGTGGAGATACAGTTGGTGATGCTGCGAAAGTCTTTGTTGGAGATGCAGTTGAAAATGCAGTGGGTCATGCAGTGGATGATGTAGTGGGATTCATTGTTGGATATGCAGTTTGAGAAGCTGTGGGCGAGGCTGGAGGACTCTTAGTTGGATGCAGTGAGTAATGCAGTGGAAGTCTTTGTTGGTGATGCAGTTGAAGATACAGCGGATGATGTAGTGGGACAATTCGTTGGAGATGCAGTGAATGATGCAGAGGGTGATGGAATGGGAGTCTTCGTTGGAAATACAGTTGGCGATGCAGTGGGTGATGCAGTGGTACACTTTGTTGTAGATGCAGTTGGCGAAATAGTGGGAGAAGCTGTGGATGATGCGTTGGGATTCTGTGTTGGAGATGCAGTTGGAAATGCAGTGGATGATACTGTGGGACTCATTGTTGGGGATGCAGTTGGAGAACCTTTGAGTGAGATTGTAGGCCTCATTGTTGGAGATGCAGTTGGTGAGATGGTGGGAGAAGCTGTGGTTGATGCTGTAGAACTCTT
>JALLAW010000500.1:0-12868 GCA_036939535.1 Cyclotella kingstonii | reverse complement strand
CATTATGCATATTGAGCTTTTTTGAGATCAATATGTATATCATGCATGCAAAGTCAAATATGTAAATTCATTGGTCGAGTATATATATGATTTCCATTTACATATTAGCCCTAACACATACATAAGGTATGAGCTGATCAGTCAAGTGACAAAATCTGTGCAAACATTGATCAGTGTAAATTCTAAAATGTAGCTCATAATTTATTAAAGTCATTTACATTACTACATTTACTAGAGTCACTGTTTATCACTTTCCCCCAACCCTTGACCTTCAGTCACAATTTTTATCAGCCAGACTATATCCTGGTGTCAATAAGGGTTGAGTAAACCTTCCATGCTGAAAGGTAGTTCTAAGTTCAAGTTATCACCATGTTTTAAAATAGAAACACTCTTTATCTGAGAAGTCATCTACATTGCTAGCCGTTTTTGTGACTGCCCTATGCCTCACTGAGTTGGTTGAATTGTTTCTGTCTGCATGAAGACAGTGGTTGGTTAATATGGCCATTTCTCCTGTTCTTACAGTTATAGCAACTTTTTTATCATCACTATCTTCAAAGGCCCTGAATGGATTTGGTGGAAGTCATCTAAAGCTCAGATCAAAGAGAGACTCAGATAGATTGTAACTCTTGGGGGAGAGTTCTTGACAAACGCTACAAACATAAGCATAACATATGTAAACCACTGGCAATTTTTGCCACCACCCACATATTGACAACAAGGTCTCTAATCATGAGATCATTAAGTCAAGAGCCTACTGCAGTCCCAAATTTTAATCAATCTAAACCAGCTAGCTTCAAACAAATGTTTCTGTCGATGAACTCTTCTCCATTAAAGTCTCATGAGCCAGTAGCAAACACAGTATCAACTTGATCATGCACAACCAGCATTCAATCAAAAATGATGTTTAAATTTCCACAAGAAAGCTGATCTGATTCATTGAAGTCAACTGAAGACGAATCATCATACTTATTTGAAGGGGACTAATGAAACAATATTATCTTTTCTGAGAGAAAATCACCTTCTAATGACAACTATAATGATTTAAAGTAACTAATGAGGCATAAGTACTTACATTGAGGAATGTTTGTTATGAACCAATGCAACCTGAGACATTGAGCTTCATATCTATTGCTCTGCAATGTTTATCAAACAACCCAATGAAACACTGTATTCCAAAGTGCTCAAAATCAAATAACTCTACCTTAATAATATGCAGTGCACTTGAATGTGAATCAAATGCTAATAAAGATATGATCCTTTCATTGAAAATAAAGGTCCCCATGTATTCGAAATTCTTCTTTACCATGATTGGTAAATATCATTGATAGTAAAATTCAGTTGAATAGTGCTTGACATATTTGATTGAAGCTACCTTTGCGAATGATTACCCTACTATGTTTTATTTTTGTACCATGTTTACACCAATAACTTGTTCAACTTAGAGTTTTATGTGTCAAAATCCCTCTGATCTTTTGCAACTTTAGCTCTTGTATGGAGATAGAGTAGTTGCACAGTTTCGACGCTACATGACGATGGTGGGTGATGATCGATTGCTGTGAGTTTTTATAGAACAATTGATAAAATGTCACTTCATCAGTTTGACTGTTTTATCTCAACTGGGTATTAGCGCAAAAATGAGCCGCTGCAGAAAGAGTAACCCCAGATAAAAATGATTATAGCAGAGTGAAACTTAAGATCTAATTTACATGATAATGTTATAATTTCCCTTATTATTTGTATATGATTCAATTATTCCTCGGTATTTTTCTCTAAAAGAACATCAATGCTTCCTGCTTCATCATTCGGAACTCCCATTTTAGTTAGCTCACCTTGGCAAGTCTTCAGTGCAGTATAATATGACTTTATTGCTTTTGCAATCGCTAAGGAAAGTGTATCAGCTACTTGCCTGTTTTTTTGAAGTATCTCATGCGCGCTGGATAAAAGTGCACTGTATGTCTCGTCGTCGATACCTGCAGAGCCAATGATGTGATACAGATAATGCTCAATGGTGGAATTTGTTTGCTCTTTAATTTTCAAGTTTTCATGCAGCATGGCGTTCTTTTTTGCATCGTTTTCGTTAGCGTCAGATGTAACATCGATAATCGCGTGGCTTTCCTCCTCTAATTTTGAATACTCTTCGCCCAGCCTTAAATAACGTACTTGCGCTTCTTTCACTGCTTTCGTCGTAGCGGCAAGTCTTGCGATAGTATTTTTCAACGAAATAGAGTTTTTATCCTTGTCTTTAGTTTTCACCTTAAGATTTTCAACCTATCAGAGCGAACATGTGATTACTATAAAGCTCATATCCAACCAAACCATAAAAAGAAGCGCACCGTACTTATTCATACTTCTCACCTGTTCAGAGAGAATCTTGAGCTCTTCACCACAACAATTATTCTTACCTTCAAACATATTTATACTTGCATTGTGGTGTATTGCTGCTTTCTTCAACTTGCGTATCTCTTCTTGTAGGTCTTCAATTTCAAGCAGTTGCTCTCTTTCGATATTTTCGTAGTAGGTTCTCATTTCTGTACATATATTCTCATGAGAGTTAAACAAGGCGTTCATATGAGAGGCATTTTGCGAAGAATTAGTTTCCAGTTCAGTAGAAAGTCTAGATTCAAGGTCTGTCAAGAGCTCAGCGTATTGCTTGTCACATTTCTCTTGGAATTTGCTGATTTCTGCATCAAGACTTTCTTTGGTTTTCGTAAGCTCCATCTTGTTCTCTTCTTTCTTATTTTGTACTTCTTTTGCTTGTTGCAGCACTATGTCGTTTATCATGTTACTCATTTTCTCTTTTGTTGATTTTATATCCATGATTCTTTTCTCATAATCAATGATAGAAGCATTAATTTTTGAATTGTTGTCGATAAAGCATTCTTTCAACTTGTTATCGTGACAATACTTCATGAAATTCGACTTTTGTTGGTACACTCTTAACTCTGCCGCATTATCTTCTTCGATTTTTTCTATTTCATGATTAATCTTTTCTATTCTCAAATCTAGCTCTTGAATTTGTTCTTTTGTGATATTATGATACGATTGCAGAGAAGAATGCTCAACTTGAGCGAAATTGCGTCGTTTACGACTCACATCTATCACAGATTCAAGGTTCGCGACTATCTCTTTGAGCTCGACAAGGGATTTCTTTTGTAGATTTACCTGCTCATCTGTTTCATTCTCCTCATAATACAACACACAATAAGTTGTTAGCTCATATCAATTACTTTACCATTTAAGGAAGGATGTTTGAGATGACACTCACTGTTGACGTCTCTTTGACCTTCACCTTTTTCGATGACATGATTTCAAAAGCATATCTTTGGGGAGTGAACATGAATGAGAATAAATATTAACGTTTTTGTTAGGTTTCCAATGCTTTGGGCTACGTATTCCGATAAATGACTACGGGTAAGTTTTGAAATATAATAGTTTTATTACGTTGCTATAGGGAATACATTTAGGTCGAATGGAGAGCCTCGAATCGGCTCGATGGAATTGAACAAATGATTTTCAGGCACGGGTTGCGATCTCACGTGTCTTGACGACCAAAAAAGTTGTAAATTTAGGCGAGCGATTTTCTATGAGGTAGGGTGGGGAAAGAAAATGCAGAGAACATTTAAATGATCATCGTTTGAGCGAATAAAGATGAGTGACGAAAATTGCGCTTCTTACCGAAAAGAATTCCACCTTCACATCATAGAGGAGGCTGTCGACTGCATTGAAGTCGCCTTGGATAGAGTCATCATCTGAGTCGAGAATGACTTCGTCATCTATCCAGATTTTACAGTGCCCTCCAACTCCGGCGATCTGCATTTAGAAGAAGATTTATATATATCAGTGAAGATAAGACCAATCTTTTTAAAATTAGCACACTTACCTCAAACTGAAAATCACCAGTGTGTGGAAATGAAACATAGCCAGTCCAGCGAATATTGCTGAAGAAATATTTCTCATTATTTTGAGTCTTCTTTATAAAATTAATTTGTTTGTCAACCGCTAAAAAATCTGGCGTTCCGTTTTTGAAAGCATTTGAATCTCTGACATGGTAGAAATCATGAAGCAATCGGGTAAGACATAACATATTTCCTGAGAAGCTATCAGCTATACTTACACATAGTATTCACCCAATAAGCCTGAATCTGTGACCATGCTCACATCTATTTTATAGGTGGAAGGATGAGAAACCCTGTAGAAAAATCTATAATCTCCATTTCTAAAGTAAAGGGTAAGTGATGGTTGATACCAGAACTGGTTTTACGAATTAATAGAAAAACTGAAGCATCACGCACCCTTGATCGACCACATGCACCTGCTTTTCCTTCCCAAGAGCATCGAAATTCCCTCGTACTCTGGCAACGAAGTGATGCCCGCCTACAAGTACGTCATTTTCAAATTTGTCTTTCGCTGTGACCTTGAAAAGTTACAATAAATAGAATAAAAAAGAAGCATGATGTCTATTCACTTGTACCAGATGAAGGAAACAACTTACAATAAATGAACTGAAGAAACCAGCAGTACTCGTGAAGAAAACAGACTTTTTGCCTGATTCAAATGCTATTGGAGTTCCACCAGAAGTTACCTCAGTCGTTTCTGGTAGTGCCTCTTCTGAAAATATTGCCACATGGAACGGACTTGAGTTAATGGATAATCGAGTTACAGAACTTGCCAGGATCTCTACACTAAGAAGATAATTGCCTGCTTCTACTACTGGTGGGCAGGAAATAGAATAGACACCGTCATTCATCGACTCAATTTGGCATTGATATTCTTTGTAAAGTATCTTCTCTGACGAAGACATCAAGAAAGCAAATATTTTATCACCCTCGTCGCTCCTTTTATTCCTATTTTTGTCAAATGTTTGCAGTAGTATCACCAAATTTCGCCCAACAATGCCCGTGATATCGCCATTGACTAATAGTTTGCATTCTGCAGGATCTGTCTCACCTGGAACGACATTGAGTAGGAATGGAGAGCCTTTAATATCGGATTCATCAATACTGACTCTGAGCCAGTAGATCCCACTTGCGTTAGGGATATATGTTACCGTATGTGTTCCATTTTTATTATCGACAACAAACGTCTCGAGTTTTTCATTCGCGTGGAAGCCACGTACCATAAGTGCTCCCGCACCATTGAGATGCGAATGTCCTTGAAGTACATTACCGAAACGATCCCTGCTTTGGACAACGAAGTTTTGTTCTTGACCGGAAATAGCTTTTGTGACGGAGTCCCCAATTGCAATAGACATTGGAGGATATAAATGACTTGGAGATATGACTGGATAATATGTTGAGTTTCCAACGCCCAATTTGTGATAAAAATTTGAACTTGGAATCTTGACCATTGATCCAGTAGATGGTGAGCTCCACTTCACCTTTACAAAACTTACGTCACTGTCACCACTTTTATACCGTAGTGAAAAGTCCACGGCCCTCTTTGCTTTCATAACAACGAAAATTGTCATTATAGGGGAACAAGACCGCCAGGGATTGTATTTTCCATCGATAGCCATACTAGCTAACCCTCCATTACTGCATTCCACTCCTATGCTGTATTCTTCATCGTGATTAGCACTGATTCTACCGTTCCAAATAGCCCCACCCAGTACCATTGCTTGCGACATATTAATTTCACGATCATTGCAACTATCACAAAAGCCCCAATACTTTTCGATGCCTTCGTCCAGCGAAGTTGAGAGAAAATGATCTGGTGTGAAGTCATGTGAAGAATAATAGGATCCAACGATTCCTCCAGGACTGAATGTTGTCAAATTCACTTCATATTGACCAGATAATAACGTGGTATAGTCAAGAATAAAGACTCCACTTCCATTATCACGTGCTAATTGCTTTTTGGGGAGGCTTTTAGCAATGTTATCCGTCGGAACACTTAGTAGATCCGCATACTGTTGACCGTTGGTTTGCAATGACAGTGTCATCTCGACGACTTCTACTGCATTACTCGCAAAATTTCCAAACCGATCGCTTGAACAAAATTACAACGTGCATGAAACAATCCTGTAAACTCAAGCACTGATGTGAAATACAAAATTATGATACAATCTTACCGAGCATAAATCCTCAATATTGCTGGTTCTCCAGCTACTCCATCTTGTATTCCATTTCCACTGACTATACTATTCCGAGCGCTCATTTCAGCTGAACTAACAACGACATTGAAAGGAGACCCTACGATAGTTCTACCTTCGCCCTCTCTGACATACAAATGGTAAACACCACTAATATCACACGTATACCTCACGAGATATTTACCATCACCTATATATTGCTGTGTTCCATTGACAGTCGATTCTTTTTTCGTTGTAGAGTGGTAAAATTCAATATCACTATCCCTTAGACCAATTGGGATATTTTGTGATTCAATCATAATGAGGTACACCTCAAAAGCTGCTTCGTCACTCAGTTTGAAATTTTCTCCTTCATCTTTAGATTGGATTGTAAACATAGTTTCGAGCCCGGCTATAGCACTCTGCAGTCCTGAGCCTGTGGCAGTGGAGAATTCTCCAGAAAAAGTGCCTGCACTCACTGTAACATTTAACGGGGAGCCACGAATTTCCAATCCATTCAATGTTATTACAAGATGATTGTTTCCAGATTTCAAAGGTCTGACATTGATCTGGTACTTTCCACCTCCAATGAAAGAGACTGTCAATGCTCCATGGTCAAAATGCATACCTTCAACAGTGATTGTGGTGTCAAATGGTGGGTTATCACTATATACAGCGTCATTGCCCCATTCATCTACGGCCTGCAGGATCAATATGTTATCGGACATGGCTGACATTAAAACCTTATTATTATCATTTTTCAATATGAACGAAGACGTCCCTATCGCCTGATTGTGAACAACATCCATATGGAATGGTGAGCCTCGTATAGGGCTGCCATTCAAAGTAATAGATAACTCATTCGGACCTGATGTTATTGGCATTACTGATACGACATAGGTTCCGTTGTCATGATCTTCAATCACCCCGAGATGATAATCATCCGATGGACCAGAAAGAGAAACACTCCAATCGTCGCCACCTTTGTTTCGCCTATTTCGATGTTTGTCAAATGCTTCGAGAATAAATGTTGATTTTTTTCCAGCCATTCCATATCGCAACCCAGAGCAGGGCGACAGAATCCATGGTGGACAATGACCATAACCGCCAAATGCAATACTTTGCGGTGCAAATGTTGTCCCGGGTTGTGTTTCAACTATAAATGGCGATCCAAAGATATGATTAATTCCCAAGTAATTTGGACTGTTTTCACTGGGAGAAAGTGTGACATTAACTCGATGAAGGCCACTACTTGGCGGATAGTAAGATGCTCGATAAGTCCGTGTCACTTCTTCATAAATAATATTGATAGGAATATATCCTACAGAATTGCCATCAAGGAGTTCATAAGATGCATAGAATTTGTCCAAATGTCTGTTGTGATGAAGAATAGTATCTACAGGCCATCCACGAAAATTTCCAAATGCATCATATGCCTTGATCGAGAATTTGTGTTCCTTGCCAGCAATGCCTGTATATAGTCCCTCACCAAATGCCATTGATGACATCGCATCAGAACCTGCAGGTAGAACTATGAAATGAAATGGGCTATTTTTTATTGGCTCCTTATAAAGAAAAGATGAAGGAGGTATTTCTGTGAGAGGTGTGCTCGGGGAAGACCACAATAACCTAGCTGTTGCATTGCCCATTATATCTCTATATTCTATGACTATTTCGTGCGTCTGATCAGCAATAAGGTCATGATCCGCTCGGAGCATGGCAGATGTTGGAGAGAAAATCCAACTATCAATAAGGAGGATGCCATCCATCCAGAATCGAGCGTGGTCGTCTATATCGAGCCAAAAGGTGTAAGTTTCAGAGAAATGGGAAAAAACGTAGCCCTCCCATCGAACTGATACAAAGTCTTTGCCGAAAGTTGTCACGGGACCCAATCCCCAAGAGAAATTTACAGCTGCATCAATACGAGTATTGTCCAACCTTTGATCACTCAGAAATGTGTCGGTGTAATAACTTGCTTTAAGACCTCCCGGTATAAGATGATATATATTGAGCTCGTATTTGCCTGCTATTGTCACATTCAATTTGCATTCATGGGTGCCATCTCCCAGATCAAATACTTTTCCAATATGAGATTGAGCCACAAACCCATGAGGAACATTCTCAGCAGCAAGCTTGTGTGCAATCACTTTTATCATGTCCCCTCCACTGCTCTGGGGGATTCCTGAACAAGATTTCGTGAAAACCATGAATTGTAACGGGATACCTGCTTCAGTTTGACCCAAATTTTTAAGACTGTGACCTAAACTTGTCTGGTTGGAGCATGTCTTATGTCTATCATCGTCAATAATAGTGATGATGGTGCGCTGCTGTGTTCCAAGTTTCACGCTTCCAACTGGGATTGGATTTGATAAATGAACTGAGAACGTTTCGTTACTTTCCTGAGGAAAATTTTTTTAGCACCAAAAACATATCATGACGAATCAAAAAATAGTGAACGTAATCTTAACACTATCATTGGAGAGTATCTTACCATCATTCGATCGTCATTGATCGTTACTAGAAATGATGCACGAATCTGCCCTGGACGGAAGACTATTGTATGATTTGCAGTGTAATGTGCAGTTGAAGTCACATCCTCATAGCCGGCGCTGATGGGATAAATAGAATACGAAACAGAGACTTCCCCAACACCACCACCAGTACGTTGAAGAGTTAAACGAATGTATCTTGCATCTTCTCTGACAGCATATTCAGGGGAGTCGAAAGTGATCGTACCATAATTTCCACACATAATATGAGATGTCAAGTTGTACGGCACACAGCTAATAGAATCATCCTTCACAGTACATAATAATCAGCTAGACGATGAATCAACTTACACCAAACGATTGTAACTATTGCATTTGAATACTCACGGAGTTCAAACCCTGATGACACTCCACTGCAGACTCATTCAACGGTACCAGAGCAGGATCAACCAAAAAATAATGTTCTGCGTCATAAAAGGCATCTTCTTGTGTACTCCCAAATGGAACTGTAATACTCAACTCTCTCATCATCTCATCCACCGGTAAAGGGGGATCTTGAGGTCGTCTTCCAGATCGGTGAATTGATAAAAGCAGTATATCGACACACATTGAGCAGATATTTGTATTGCAATTTCTACATCGTGGGTCAAATCGATAGCAAGGCTCACACTGAGACCCCCACGCTGCAACTGTATTGACACTAAATCCCTCTTCACATTCCACACACATGTAGTCGTCGCAATGAGTGCAAAACTCATGATATCTTGAACATTTTGCCTTGGAGCAATCCTCTCCTTCTCTATGCGGACTACATTCGCAGTACCCTGTGAGATAATCACATTCTCCCGCTCCCGAACAGCCATTAGGACAGAGTTTTTTGGGATAGCATAACTTCCCAAGCTCAAAATGAGAAGGTGCACATATCTCACAGGAAGTTCCCGTGTAGCCATCATTGCAAAAGCAGGTTCCAGATCGGCGATCACAGTATCCGTATTCTTTTCCACGACAATAATATTTATGATCATCGAACGGACCTACCATCTGGGGACATGACTTTGGCATGGGAAGGAGAGAAGATATTAAGAATGGACAGCTGAAAACGATTCGACTTGATGTCATTTGACTCACAAACAGCCTATTTTTTCCAATGGAGTCTCCAAGAATGACAGATGACGCATAGCCTTGATTCACATATATTCGTTTTTCCGTGCTAGGTTCTTCCACCTAAAGAAATAGGAAACAGAAGTGTCAGCGAATAACCACCATAAAGTCGAGTAATGAAATGTGTCTTTATAGAGCTCTGACTCACATTGCCGACGAATCCTTTCTCATAGGGAACAAATGGTTTATACTGATCCTCAGTACCTTGGATGCGATAGGCATTTGTTAGTGGAGTAAAGCAGCAACATACGAATAATGTAACTGTGTATGGATCGATATATGCAGCATGTCTTGACATTTCTAAGAAAGTCCAGTTTGATGGTGCCAAAGAGAGAGACTGTTAACTCAGTTGTGATCTGTCACTATTTTCTACCATACCAAACAAAGGGGTGTCATTTTAGATAATTGTGTGGATGGATTTTTACTGTAGAATAATTTTAAAGAATTGCTAAATTTTTAAAAGTTTTCATTTCTGGAGGTCACAATATCTTCTGCTTGTACAAGCAGCTCCTCCTCAACGCATCCATATGACTAACGAAGGAGAGGGCAAAGGAGAAGTAATAGGAAAGAGAACCCGCCTACTTCCATCAATGAGCTGTCTTTTGACTGGCTTCCACTCAGTGTGGTTTCCACTTTTGCTTTGCTTGGCAATGCATGCCACATTGAGATAGCTAGCCAGCCATAATGTTGCCTACAACACACGATCCAAAGATAATCCATCCAATTAAATTATTACTCTGAAATCTCTCCGCAAGATTCTTTGAATCATTCAGATTTGCACTTTGTACCTGCCAGAGCAAATGAGCACCAGCCAGGCTACATCCAGCATAATAATAAGGCGCATCCCAAATAGGCCCAAAACCACAATTGTAACCTGCCAACATCCATCCCGTCGAGGCTACTCCTGTCAGCATCGTTAGAATTGGTTTCGTCCCATGATCTCCAAAGGTCAAAGCAGTTGACTGTAAACCTAATTTTGTATCATCAATCTTGTCCTGATGTGCATACAAGGTATCATAAATGACTGTCCAGGCTACCCCAGAGGCATATAAGGGCCCGACGACGCTCCAATCGACAACCCCTTGTACAGCTACCCATCCAATAATAGCACCACTATTAAATGTCAGGCCGAGTACAAACTGGGGATACTTTGTGAATCGTTTCATCAGTGGATAAATGACTACGAGAGGAAGTGATGCCACTCCCCATAAAAGACATTGTTGTGTATGAGGCAAGGAGAGCAACACTCCGAGAGCAGTCGTTAATTGTAAGGCTAGAAATGTAAGTGCTTGAGTATGGGTCAAGGCTCCACTTGCTAAAGGTCGATTTTTTGTTCGGTCGACATACTTATCGTATTTTGAGTCCCACATGTCATTGATGGTACAACCTGCTCCTCTCATTAAGAAAGCCCCAATGGAAAATTGTAGACAAAGTGTGAAATCAGGATAGGAACCCAATGGTATGGATGCCAGGGCTATGGAGTGCAGGCAGGGATGGAGGAGAAGATAGGTTCCAATGGGTTTATCCAAACGTACTAGGCGGGCATAAGAGTGAAGGGATGGTGGTAGATACGTCAGACTATTAGCGGTGTTGGGTTCGTGAGGGGGTGGTTTCATTTTTGTTGACGCTGAGCGTACTAGGGTAGTGGTCACTTCAAGTTGTGAAGCATTGTGCGGGACTTTTGCCCTATTATCATTACAGGAAGGAGGAATATTACTAGCATGTCGGATGACACTATTGAAACTACTGCTGCTGTTTGCTGTAACTACTCTGGAATAAGTTTGTTTGAGGTAACAGCGGCACATGCTGGAATCTATATGAGAATTCCCAATTTTGCTTTCAATTATTGCATTTGTATAAGTAGTAGAATCAATGGCAGAGGTAATCTTAGAGCCAAATGTTGAGAATATTGGACGTTTCGTAGGTTTCGTACTCTGAATTGACAATGGAGGAAGCGAATAATTACTTTGAGGGTATCTAGAAGGTTGATTGAAAGGGATCAACAAATTGGAAGGATGTCTAGATATGGTGACAAATCCTTGTGATAGTTTGTAGCGGTTCAATTTTGGCATTAATCGTAAGGCAGTCGCACGTAAGCATAATGTGCGTAAAGAGGTAGCATGTAGTTTACGGATTTCCCAAAGTTCAAATGATTTGGCAGCTATATTTCCACCATCAGAGCTAGTGAATCGCAGCTTCGATGGGGGCCATCTCAACGTGGAACAGTTTCGCCAAACGCAAGGGATGCACAAAATGACATTTGGTCGAGAGAAATTCTCCCGACAAAATGATTCCAATGAACTACCAAATGACTTCTTGTGAAGCAGCAGACATTGGCGGATGCCGACAGCCGAATTCCTGTTGGAACACCACATGAGACTAAAGACTATAATACGTAGTATTATCGCTACTATACTCCGGAGTTTTTTAAATGATTGATCTTGTCTCGATAGGATCGTCTCCCTTAAAAAATTCCCATATAGCCCCACCATCTTTCGTTTTGACGAAAATTCGTCAACTCGCTTGTGAGCACCCCCTCTCTTCTCTACCATGTCCTAAAACTACACTCACATTTTCAAAGAATAATTAATCATTCCATTAATACACTAATTAATCATAAGCTAAATTTTAATATAAAATAGTTTTAGAGGCAACATGTCCATCCTTTACCACAACTAGCTAGGTAAGATTAGAACACATGGCAAGAAGAATGGCCTACACTGGATAAAAACCATAGAAAAGGAAAAGAAAACCATGCTCATGCCCCCCCCATTGTTCAACCAACTTATCCTGGATTGCATCATCCAACCCAAAGGAATAATCCAACATGTTATCCCTCTCCAAATGATCCTTCTTCATCTGTTTGATTATAAACTTGCCAATGTGAAGCATGTACTTCACACTCCTGTATGGGTCTGATTCTTCTCTTGTGAGATAGAATCAATCCTTGATCTTGCACATGTTAAGCCATTTTCATCCATGCAGATGAGGTTCTTGATGTCTTTGAAGTGATTCTCCTGCAGCTAAAGATGTGAATGGCAAAAACTCAAGAGAGTTTCCATGTGAGAGAGGGTGAGTCTGCTCTTCACAACACTTTTGAATGGACAAAGCAATCCCTCTTTCAAAAGACAACAAACATCAGTGCAAG
>JALLAW010000499.1:0-13537 GCA_036939535.1 Cyclotella kingstonii | reverse complement strand
CAAATGCCTGATGGTGGAAACGTTGGGCAGCACAACTACAATCATCCTTCACTCTTTTTGGCTGATAGAGGTTTTACCTTTGAACCAAAAAAGAATCTTTGTATACCATGTGAATGGCAATCATTTTAAAACCACTTCTCACCAATGATGATTACCTGTTTATTGAGAATGAATCAACCCCACTCGAAAGTCAAAGTTCCTTATTCCCTCATGCCACAACTCCTTCATCTCCATCAAGAATACCATCCATGCTCCCACTAACACCTATTTTGGAATCAAATAAAGTTGTACATGAAGTGGCATGCAGTTTGACAAACTGAACTGGAATAATCTAGGCAATGACAAAACAATCGGAGAGTGTTTAAATCTTCACATGCAGTTAAAGATGAAGTTGATCATGTTAAATTTTGAAAGCAAACTAGCAAAGTCAAAAAAGAGCAGGAGTCAAATAAAACTTACAGATTTCTTCACTTTTGGGAAAAAGTGATTTAATTCAGGTTATATTTTGATGTTTTGTATTATTTCAAACTTTCCGGGACAATACAGTTAGGAATNCAGGTTATATTTTGATGTTTTGTATTATTTCAAACTCTCCGGGATAATACAGTTAGGAATTAATACAGTGTCAGATTTAGTAAAATCGAACTTAGTAAATCATAAAATGTATTTCTTACGTAGGAACCAGTACATAGTTCGAACTTAGTGAAAATAAAACTTAAGAGAATAGTCAGTACAGAGGAACTGTCAACAAAACGAATTTAGTGGCGGTTTCTCGTTTCTATACATGTGTTTCCCAGTAGGAGTCTCACTGGAGACTGAAAAATGGCCAAAATCGAACTTAGTAGCGTCCTCGAACTTAGCAAATACTACTACGAACTTAAGCGGGACTCTACTGTACCTCTGTTTAGAACGACCCTGACAGAAGTGGGATTGCACTTCCTCTTGTGACGAATTTACGCACTCATCAGCTCATAATATATTCACAGACAAAAAATACGGAATTTTAATTTTTTTCGCGAAGTTTAATGAAGAGCGGGCAAACATAGAATTCCATAGAAAAGTAGAAGGAGCTTATACGATCAACCCATGGGACACATGGTACCATACACAACATAACGGCAGGATGACGGTCTTTGACAGCCCTTGAAACCACGCCAACAACAACTCTAAAGTTCTTTCTCATTACATAATCTTCAACCCATACCATAAAATGCACTTTTCTGGGAAATCGTCGTCAAGCGCACGGAGCTCGTCTCAGCGCATGAAGAGTACTGCTCAGAGCAGTCCGAGCCAAAGTGCCCCGAAGGCGGAAGATTCCTCCTCACGTAAACAACAATCCTCTCCCATTCAACCGAATTTAGAATCTAGCAATCTTTATGAGGTTCTTGGAGTTCCTCCTGACGCGTCGACCCAACAAATTAAAATCTCTTATCGAAAGCTGGCATTGCAATATCATCCTGATAAGCTGTCTCCTCAAGCCACGGAATCTGAGAAAAAACTAGCTCACAAGAACTTCACTTCGATTGGCCATGCATATGAAATACTTGCAGATGAAACTAGGCGAAATCAGTACGATATGGAACAGCAGCAGCAGAGTTCACAGAGAGAAAACTATTATAATCAATCTACGGGATTCCAACAAGATCCATTTTCCATGTTCAGAAATGATCCATTCTTTTCCTCTTTCGGTAGGATGAATAATTCTAGCAATATGAGATCAGCACATTCGATTTTTGAGGAGTTTCATTTTACTGACCCATTTGATTTGTTCGAGAAAGTATTTTCTGATGATATGGGTCGAGGACATGGACGTCAACGTGCCAGCCGAAATGGAATGGACTCTTTCTTTGGATCTGATCCTTTCTTTTCTTCTGAATTTGGTGGAGCAAGCCGAATGATGTCGAACCATATGGGTATGATGGATTCCATGATGTCTCAAATGAATGGTGGTGGGGGCTCTTCCTATAATTTTATTTCATCTAGTTCATCTTCAGGTGGTGGAAATCATCGATCTGTGTCTACATCTACAAGGACTACTATTGTAAATGGCGTTCAAACTACAGTTACAGAGCGAACTGTTGTGCATCCTGATGGAAGAGTTGAACGTCATGTTGAAACCTCTGGGGGAGAGACAGGAAGACGCAACATGCTCCCTTCATCAAGCCATCCTGCACTTGGATATGATGACAGTAGAGGTAAAAGGAGGCGTTAGTGCTAAGAATATTATGTGGGGATCAATGACGACAGTTTGAATTAGGGGATGAAAATTTTGTGTATTATCGATTGCTGATTTAGAATTTTGTCATTCCATCCTACTTTTATCCCCTTCAGATATACAAGTTATATAAATGCCGTATAAGCAGGATAACCATAGAATTTATTCTCATACTTTCAAGTCATTTTTACAGGCTTAGGTTTCAGCTGTTCATGCTAGCTTCCAAAGAACTCATGCTATATATCTCTAACTTCAATCAATGGTATGAGTGAGGTGCATTATTGCCTTAACTCTTCCACGATTCTATTTCACCTAGGTCAACTTACAGTGGGGCAAATCATCATCCCCATCTACTTTCTCAAGGGATGACTACTGTAAATGCGCTGATGTGCTGCATTGCAAATTGTTCTACATTCTGACAACATAATTGAAAATTATGTTGAAACATCCGGGCTATTCCAGTTGGATTTTTTTGCAAAGAAATGAAAGAGAATAAATACATCAATGATATGACATTTTTTGTGCTGATAAACTGCAACAATTTATTTTATGGAGTGAATATTTATTCGATTCATCTCTATTGTAGGAGAAAATGTATAGTCGATTGCCATGGTTTCAAATCAATTTTACGTACTCAATTCATGCTAGGTTTACAAGAAAAATAATCTTGCCATGGCTCCACCAGCCTCCTTTAAGTAATCAGGTTCTGTATGTCCCAAATGTTCAATTGATGCAACCTCGCCATTTCTGGACTTGTACAACATAACTTCCATTAAGCCTTTTCTAGTCAAGTCATCATTGGAAGCTGGTACTAACTGACAATACTCCCACGCCAAGGATATCCAAGCATCTTTCCCATCACGATAAGTTCCCGCTCCAACGACAGCATAGCCAGGACGTGGTATCCCAGTAGCAATGGCACGTACAGCATCCAATGTCAACTTTCGATCCTCCTCCTTCTCTCGAGTGTAGTCTACCAATCGATTCCTTATAATTTGATTGGAATATCGATTGATTGGTTGATTTTTCCTGCAACCCTCATCTACCATTTCTTGTTTATTTTCAACAGTTATTATCTCATTTTGAGTATGATTGGTATGCAACTGAGAGCTGCACTCTTTTTCATGCAGCAGTGTCGTCAAGACTTGACTGCCCCTACCGTTGTCATTCAAACAATCTCTGACCCACGAAGACAAGCCATTCAATGTTGCCAAAGCTTGTGGTTGTTGGCCATTCATCGCTGCATCTTCTTTTGCAACATCTAGAAGAGGTCCACAAGCAGTCATAAACTCCGAAATGAGGATATTGTCAGGTGTTGAGGAGGATGGTTTGGAAGTGAGATGCAACCGTGCCCCAAAGACTATATTTGTATCGGCATTCAATGAAGCAATAATACTTGACTTGATTTCATCTGTCAATTTCAAAGTTTCCATGCGTGGGAGTAGGTAATAACGTCGAACGCCATAGGGATCATTTTCATCTTTGAGTTCTCGATGAATAGTGAATTGTTCGTTGATGTGAATGTTGGTCGATCGTTGAAATGGCGATTGCGTGAAGAGATGGTCATTTTTGAACTTCTTTTTTTGAACTGATTTGGAGGATGAATAGAACAATACAGAAATAACTGACGGATAGAGAGATTGTCGAGCCAATGACAATGGGCGTGGAGTTACTAGTTTGATTGAGGCAATGTTCATGATCATACATCATGGGAAGGAACGCATCTTTTGTTTGTGCAGAAAGTTTGGTATCAGATGTAACAATTTCTCTCTCTCTCTCTCTCTCTCTCTCTCCCTCTCTCTCCCTCTCTCTCTCTTATTCATATTTTTGATACCCCCGAACTTGTGTGGTTCCCATCGTCGTACAAACAATCTCAAATTTGGCGCCCCGTTATTTTTACTTTCTCCCATTGTGGTACATAACCATACAAAGTGATTATATAGTATAGTACTCTAATATCATTTGTATGGAACTCCTACCTACCTATGGTACTCATCTAGAACTATAGGAGTACTATACATTATATAGTTCACACCGATCCATCAATCACAATCACCATTGCTATCATGAAGTACATTGTAGTGACTGGAGGAGTCGTCTCAGGCTTAGGTAAGGGTATCACTATATCCTCCATGGGAAGAATGCTTCAGGGCTGCGGTCTACGCGTCACTTCTATCAAGATTGACCCCTACTTGAACGTAGATGCTGGGACAATGAGCCCATTTGAGCATGGCGAGGTCAGTATCATCGTCATATGTGCTTCCTTTGCTCACTGTGCACATGATACTCACTTTCAATCGAAATGATCGTATTCTGTCGCCAAACAGTGCTTCGTCTTGAATGACGGTGGAGAAACTGATCTCGATCTTGGTAACTATGAACGATTCTTGTCCATCTCTCTCACTTCGGACCATAATATCACCACTGGCAAGATCTACCGCAAAGTCATCGCGAAAGAGAGAAGAGGTGACTACCTGGGAAAGACGGTACAAGTCGTTCCTCATATTACTGATGAGATTCAACGATGGATCGAGGAGGTTGCACATATACCTGTGGATGACCAAGGCCAGAGACATTGGGGACCCATCCATGAGAATGAGTCCGATGGAGAAGTACCCAGTACAAAATCCGACCGTCAAATTGCCGATGTCTGTCTCATTGAAGTAGGAGGTACGGTTGGAGACATTGAATCATCTGTTTTTCTGGAAGCTTTGCGCCAATTCCAATTCCGAGTGGGACTTTCGAATTTCTGTCTCACTTTTGTCTCGTTGGTTCCAATCATGGGAGACGAACAAAAAACCAAGCCCACTCAACATGGAGTGAGAGATCTCAGGAGTTTGGGATTAAGTGCGTCAGTTATATTTTGTAGATGTAAAGAGGTGTTGGAGGAATCCACGAAGCGGAAAATTGCGAGTTTTTGTCATGTTGATGGCCCAGAGTGTGTGCTTTCGGTTCATGATGTCAGTAATATGTATCATGTGCCGTTATTATTGATGGAACAACGTTTACATAGAATCATTGCGGAAAAACTACAGTTGGAATGTATAGGAGAATTGAGCAGTCGTTTAGATTTAACTATGAATGGATTGGAAGAAAAATCTGCCATGTGGAATTTATGTGAGGACGCTGATCGAAACAAAGACATTCTACAAATGTTAGATAATGGAGAGAGTCTCTGTGGGGTTTCTGGTATGACTAGGAGCATGACTGACTGGGCTCGGATGGCATTCAAGCTAGACGGATTTCAGAAGGAAGTAACAATTATTATTGTAGGGAAATACACTGGCTTGCAAGACTCCTATTTAAGCGTCATAAAAAGTTTAAAGGTTAGTAATGAAAGACTAGAAATATTTTTATCCTGACTTCTGTTATTCCATTTGCGTTCTTACAAGATTAGCTTTCCATGACACTTGAAATCATCTCCCATTCAGCATGCAAGCATGGCTGTACAAAGAAAGTTAGAATTGATCTGGGTCGAAGCGGCTGACCTCGAAGAAGGTTGCAAAAATGATGCAATAAACAGTGAGAAGGATCATACAGAGGCCTGGGATAAAATTAAGAGGGCCAATGGCATTGTTGTACCCGGAGGTTTTGGTACACGGTAAGTTTGAATGTACTTTTCTAAGTGGAGATCCAAACAGCGGAAAGTTAATCAACATGTCATCATTATCTCTCAATATTAGAGGATTTCTTGGAAAAGTCATGGCCGCACAATACTGCCGTGAGAACTCTATTCCTTTTTTAGGAATATGTCTTGGTTTTCAAGCCATGGTTGTGGAATATTCGCGTAACATCTTGAACTGGCAGGATGCCAACTCCACTGAATTCGATGAAGGGACTAAGAATCCAGTAGTTGTTTTCATGCCAGAAATTGACAAACATATCATGGGTGGAACTATGAGATTGGGCTCTCGCAATACTGTGTTCACACATCCTAAACACGATGATGGGTCTACCTCAATATTACAAATTCTTTATGGTAATTTATGTGCTGTCTCTGAACGCCATAGACATCGTTATGAAGTAAATCCTGAGAGAGTTGATTTAATTCATGATGCTGGGCTGAAGTTTGTAGGGCGTGATGAGACAGGGACAAGGATGGAGGTGGCAGAGTTACCCAGATCTAAGCATCCTTTTTATGTAGGTTGTCAATATCACCCAGAATTTAAAAGCAGGCCATTAAATCCAAGTCCTCCTTTCCATGGATTGTTACTTGCAGCTTGTGGAATGCTAGATTACTATGTATCAAGACTGTAGATCACAGAAGGAGACTGAGTGTTTATGCCCTTAACATAGTCACATAATTGGAAACAAAATTTTCAATTTTATTTCCTACAGCTACACTAGACAACATTTTTCATATCACTGCATTGATTTAAACTAAATCATCATCAGAAATCATCCCACCTCTTCTAAACTCTATCAGTCTATCTTCTCCTTTAGCAAAACATAGGGACTGAATTATTTTATTAATTGCTGTGCAAACATTTTGGCCCAATTTTTGTTTGACATTGTCTCCACAAATTCACAGTGATCAGAGCTTCATTCCATCTATATTTAAATCTTCTATCTCAGAGTGAGAGCATGCAGATAACTAAGATCTTCTAAATTAATCTACTTCAACATACTCCCAAACTCTTCTTGATACCTTTATCTTTAATGTGAATGCATGTAGTGATGAACTTCCTTTCCCAATTAAAGGATAATTTTGATTTCTCCAAATCACAATGTTATATTGTCACCAGTAATCCTTTATTACTTTCAATTTGCTTCGGTTTCATAATATGTTTCCCACCTCAACTGCTTGAATCTCTGAGCACTGTAGTATTCAATTACATATAATTGATTTTGTAGATCTAATTGAAAATACTGCTTGAATAGTATGAAATCGCATGTTTCTACTAATGAAATTTCTGGATTAAAATTCGTGACATGTTGCGCTTTATCTGTCTTTTGTTTGACTTTTTTCATGTAATGACTGTATCCAGCTTTATGTTTTGACCACTGTAACCTCATGTGGTTGATTACTGAATTATCATAAAAAAATTGTGTTTATAGCCTCGTCTTCATGTACAACTGCTGTAAAATAGGATTTCTTCCAGGGTCACAGCAACAACCCAATAGATTATGATAGAATATCATTTAATATGTTTCTACTGGAATAGTCTTCATTTTTATCATCATTCATAATTTTCCTACATGACATAGTTATGTTTGCACTAAGACCATCAGTTACAGGGAACAATTTTAATTCATATTCTTTTGATTTTGTTACTAGATTGGTATTGAAGATATAAACCCATATTTTATTATTGTTGAGTTCAATTGTATCTTGAATACTCTCTAGTAGTTGATGGTGAATATATTTTATGAAGGTTGTTTCAATATTAATGTTGATTAGTTGATCATTGTGGAGGAAAGAGATGGAATAACTTGAACCACTTTATATTATAATCAGCATTCGGACTTCAATTGAACATTTCAAGATCTTTCAGAATCATATTGAGGAATGATGGATATTTTTTGGATGTTTCTGGACATTTAAAGGAAATGGACCAATATTTAAATGAACACATTTATTTAGTGTTTCCAATAATTTGATGCCACTTTTTAGAATTGGATCTTTTTTGAATATCTTAATGTTTTTTCCGTCAAATACTATATTTGTAGCAAGTGATAGCAGACTTTTTAAATTGAATGACTAGGTTTAATGAAATTGGACCATAAAATATTTTGATTAATTTTTTAAAATTATCCAATGCGTTAAATGTGATTTGATAATCACTTCCATACTCATGTGCAAAAAGACATGAGCTTGTCTATAAAAAGGATTTGCTTTACACATGGATGGTGACCAGTTGAAGTGAAGCATTTGGATAGAAGAGTTTTTTATTCAGCAAGTCTTTTATGATTTCTGGATATGTGTGTCTGTCTTATCCGTGGCAACGGATGATAGACAATGATGAAAGAATCTGTGACTCGTTTTACCCAATTTTTCATCCTCATAGAAAAGTCATATCACTTGGTAAATGCTAATAGTGAAGCTTTGCAGGCAAATATGGAGCATTCCCAATCACAGTCTTGAATAGAATCATATGCAGCTACTTTTTACATAATTTGTTGACTCCAATATATACTGCCAAAGAGTCTTACTTTTTCAGCGAGTTTCTTTTTGATATCACACATTGTTGCTCTTCTCCATTGACATTATTGGCAGCAATGCCATCATTATGAGATGCGACTAGAATGTGAGCAAACTCTGAAGTGTATGATGAATCAACCAATTTGTTGAATGTATGCTCCCATTTGGGATAATCTATGTGATTATTTTTTTCCATTAAGGATAAGGACAAACTACTCATTGCTGTATCAAACAGGGCTACAATATATAAGTTAAAGGCCATAACATTCACACCAACAGCATACATTATTTTTAGTGTTGAGTTTTCAACTCATTGCTTTCTTAGATGTGAAATATTGTGTAATGTTTCTTCCATTACATTTATAAATCATAACTTCACAATGTATTTAGCAAGGGTGTTTAATCTTTTTTAACAGAACAAAACTATATTCAAAGTTAAAAGAATTGTCAAAAGTTTTACAGGTATTCAAAAAAGGATGTAATGTTTCATCGCTTCACTAGAAAATCTCGAATGATTAGCGCATCTATCATAATAAGAAAAATCTTCTCTCCCACGTTGATGATATCTATTTGAGTCTGCGCATTTACAATTGAGTAAGAGTAAATCACCTGCTTATCTCTTACAATCTTCTTAATGTGCTGCTTTGTAATTATGAAAGGCGTTATTCTGACTGACAATGTTCATTCCTTGAATAATCCGTTCATAATTCATTCGCTTATGTTGAATGTTTTTTTATAGGATGTACAAAGTCACATCTTCCATCAGCCTGAGTAGTCTGGAAGATGATCTGACCGTATCATATAAAGTTCTTGAGAATGATTCGTTGAGAGAAATAATCTAGAAAAAGTGGAGGGTTCGTATGTGACAGATCATCATGACCTTGATGAAAATTTTACGAATATTAAATCAAATGTAAGTATTATAGGGAGCGTACAGCTGTGGGGAAGTTTGGGATTTGAATGCAATACCGTTCTAGAAGAGACTGCCAGGCTGGAAGGTTCGGAGGATGGAGATCTGGATACGGTATTTGCACATCAGTTCGATTGAGAAAAAATGCGAGAAGACAATTTGGAAGTAAAAGTATATCCCCATGATGGAAAGAAGTAAGCAGTTTGATATGTTACAAGTGTACAAACATATCATTCTTTTGTGAGAAAATACGCAAATCAACTGTTTAAAAATGATTTTAAAGGCAGAGAATCAGATTGTTTTCTTTTCATCAACTTTTGCCTCTAAAAGTCCGCTTGTACAAAATTGGGCTAACCTTGACCATCTTCAACAATTCAACTCAATCATAATTATCAGAATGCAAAAAACTCGAGACGTATGTTTTATATTACCAGTTAAATTGTATCAAAGGGAAGATAGATCACACTAACCACTTGCGCTTGCTCGAAGGTAAAAGCTGTGGTAGGAAAACCCTAACCACAACATGGTAGTATTGACTTAAATAATATTGTTAAATTGATCATCGTTGGTGTCCTGCTTTGTGTTCGTCTATGTGATGAAAGTTATTCACAAAGATAGCATAGGAGGGATAAAAGTATGACCTTAAGTTCTCATAAGTTACATTGTTTTACCGTAAACTGAAGGATACTTTGATGATTGCCATCATAGATAATGGTGTTTTAGGAAGAGACAGCATACAACTGAAAAAAGTCTGAGCAGAACATGTTGGAGTTTATGTGTTTTTGATGTAAACTCTGGCAAAAATTCACCAAGTCAGCAAATTTGTCATATACTTGATGATTGTAGGAACAAAAATGACAAAAGTTTACATAGCTTACATGTTAACTAAAGTTTGTTTTCGTCAAATTTAAGAGGTGGCATAAATTAAGTGTAAATGATGCTCGAGATTGACCAAAGTTTACATGAATTCGATGTAAATAATGGCATTTTTTTCGACTGTCAAGAGATGGCATAAAATTGAGAAAAGTGAGTTTGAGAGTATTCATAAGTTTCTGTCAATTACACATCAACCGCAGTTCATTTTTCATCAAATTGTTGGAGACAGAATATTTTTATGACAGTTTTCGCCAATTCAAACTTATGGCATATTTTTTTTGTAAAAATTGAACAAGTTACTAAAAAAATGATTTAAATAAACCTAAATACTTATGAAAGGTTTTGTCAATTTGATGATCAAATGGCCCTTTCTGTTAGTTTGTACTTACAAAGATTGTAACGTTGTTTTAAAAATTGTAAAAGAGTGCTTCTCATACTGGTCTACCCACTACATATTTTGGCAAGGCACTTAAAATGAGTAGGATCGAAATATTTTGCTCTAAGGTTAGATTCAATATGCGAGGTCAGATCCAACTTGGCTTAGGAAAGTTCTGAACAGTGACATTTTGGTTGGATACGACTTAAAAGTAGGATAAAGGTAGTATATCTACTCCAAAGTAGTAGTCTCGTTCCTACCTGGGCAGGTCGGATGCAACAATTCGAGGATATAGTAAGACCGATGTCCACATGAAAAATATGCAAAAATTATACGTTAACTTTCGTGCAAAGTGCGAAACTTTCGCATTTGTTTGGACAATTTTAACTAGTAACATCTCATACAAAAGATTAAATAATCACATAATAGTAACCTTATATTTTACAAATGAAATTTGGTAGAAGACCTCAGTCCATCTCCAATTTGTCTACGATAGACACCGATATCTGCCTTTGACATCGAGAAGGAGGCAAAACAATCACCACTCAGTATTGATGAATGGTCCGATGTCGAGATCACTGAAAACCAGCTCTTTGTTAAGGGCTTCGGGGCATCAAAGATCCTGTCAAATGATCTACGCAAGAGGCAGCCTCCTAAAGGTCAAAGAAGCCAAGAACGCGTCCAATGATGTCATGCTTTCAAAACTTAAGAACAGTTTCAATAACCTAAAGAAGTATGTCCTCCTTTCTCAGGAAGTCAGTTCTACTCCCCAAATCACAAGGGAGAAGCTCCTGCGTATGTTCAATTTGTTAAACATTCCGTTTTCAGACGAGGTCTTTACCAAGCTTGCCAATCTTGGTTATGCAGCTAGCCATTATAAATCGGATTCTGGTATGTCTGGGAATGATCAGTACTTCTGGGAGGACGTGTAAGCCAAATGATAGCAATGACACCCTTTTTTCCAAAAAGATGATGTCTTTCTTCGCTGGAGCTAGATATGACAGTAGTTATGAATCACTCTTGGAAAAAATTGCGTCGAATGTGGAAAGCATTGAATGCAGATTACAAGGCAGTACTGAAAATATTCACCTTGTTAGGAACACACACCTCTGACATTTACACCTTTTGCAATGGCGAGCAAGATGCGTAATACCTCCAAAAGTACCTTGATCTTTGTCCCAAACTGACAGATAAATCGAAGCTGATTTTCCCAGTAACACTTTCTTTGAAAGTGACGATTCGGCTAAACTTCTAATCCGAAGTCAAGACCCCGATGATAAATTTCCAAAACGATAGAAGAAGAGGGCTGATGCAACATTGGCTGTTGCCGATGCAATTATGACATGGATGTATTCACTCAACATGCAATGTTCGCGGAAAGAAGAATTGAAGTGTTTGAGAAATCTGAGCAGCATCATCAAAGGGAAGAAGAATAGAAGGAGTGTGACCAGCTACTCAGCGATTGGTATCGAATTCGAGAGACTATTTCACGTATTTGAAAATAGTTGAAGGAGAAAAAACGAGACAGGTCGCCGAGAACTGGAAATGGACATCGATGCGATAACATAAAAAAAGCATACATTTCGCGAAAATTGGACTGGTTTGGTCCATTCTTATTGAATAGTTCGGGTTCTTTACTTTAATATATGTAATTGTATTTTTGCTCTCTTTTATTGGCTAAACATCCGAAAATTACGTCAATATAAAGGTAGTTTTCGTATAAACTTCTTACTTTATTTTTTTCTATTGAAACATGCGTAACTGTTATACAGTATATGCGATAAGTAATATGTGAATACCAATATTTTCGTACAAATATCAACGATTGTGGTGGTAGGCACAAAAAAGACGTAAATTAAGCATGAAAAGGCCGAAAATTTTCAGATGTCACTTTAACGTACTTTTTTCGATATTTTCTGCTCAACAGCAAAAAATGTACGAAAATATACCTTAATATTCACGTAAAGTTACGTAATATATTTTGTAATTTTATGTACAATTTTCGACCATTTCAGGTGACAGCGAAAAATGTCAGTAACTTTAGTGCTACAGGTCGTAAAGTTTCAATATTGCGTAACTTTACGTACATTTTTTATTACTTTTTAATGAATTTGTTTATAGTTGAATTTGAAAAGATGAACGAAACCATACCAATTTCTACATACGCAGAATAGAGTGTTTTTTTCTGTAAGGTATAATTGCAGTACAGCATACTCCATCCGACCTATACTTTTTTGGCGCGCGTAGAGAGTAAAGACGGTCCTACTTTTTTATCCTACCTCACATCCGACATTCGAAGTAGGATCCTACCTCTGAAGAGAATCTCCTCCACTATTGACAGCAGGAGACCAAATTATGGATGCATTATTGTTCAACGAAAATGATGAAGAGGACGATGATATCCTACTGTGTTACATCGAGCATGCCAAAATAGCTGTTAGTTGCTAACTTTCAATAACTGCTCTGACCAATATGCCATCTCCAGATATTGACAGAGCTCGTTTAGTTTGGAAACATCATGTTGATGATCTCATGAAAAAAGGTTCCAACTCATTCAGGAGATACTACCATATGGTTTAGCTAGTTTTGAGCTATTATGCTCCATCATTGAGCCCAAACAAATTGATAAAGAAATGTCATATCGTAGGTCATCTCATGAACCAGTTTCTACCGAAATAATCTTACACTCTTACTACGTTGGTTGGCTAGTGGATCATACTTGGATATTCGGACTATTGCTGGCATCAGTGTTTCTACTTTTACTATTTGCTGCACAGGGGCATCTATGTCATCCTGCAATCAGATGCACTTTGTATTTCATTTCCATCTGGTGATGAGATTGAAGAAGCAGCCTCCCAATTTGAAAGCATTAGTGCAATCAGTGCAATCAAAGGATGTATTGCTTGATCAGATTGATTCTTCAGTAAAATCAAAGTACCTAAGGAAACAGGAAATGTCAAGGCTTACTACTCCGGAAATTACCAAGCATATGGTATCAATGTTCAAGTCACTTGTGAT
>JALLAW010000498.1:0-12881 GCA_036939535.1 Cyclotella kingstonii | reverse complement strand
GATAAATTTTAGCAATCACCTTATGTATACCAACCGGCCTCCATAAACTGTTACTATGGACATGCTCCCCATTTATGGAAATTTCAAAAAAATGTGTGGCTCTGCATAAACGGGATTTTTTTTTAGCAATTTATAAATTGTCACTAGCATTTATGAATAATTTTCTTCTGTAAAGGGGGATTAACATATATGTTTTTTATGTTACATATTTTGTGGAACTGGAATCCAAGTTCATCATAGGGTAATTTTACCACAATATAGCTAGGATATTTATTTTTCACTAAGCTACATATCATTACTGTGTTCATGATATCAAGAATGATCAATTCAAATAAGAATAGTTCACTAACCAAGTATATTAAAGTGCATCCCAATGAAAGTCTTGCTTAAGTTAATTTGATGAAGCAGGGCAGTGATTCAAGGAAATGAGAAATGTTTTCCTCCATCATATTCTCAAATGGTTTAAGCTAGTTTTCAACCCTCTGGGTTGCTAGTTTTCATCTGCTCCTCTATCTCCATTCTTTGTTCATGCAAAATCATCCATATGTTGTTGGTAGTCTTGGCTACTTCTTCTGCACCATCTCCCAACATCTTCTGAAAAATGTATAGTGCTTCTTCAAATGCTGTTCTACATGTATATTATTATTGCATTTTGTCCGTTTTGGTACAGCACATCGTAAAAAAGGACTCAATATCAAAAAAGAATCTTGCTAAAACAAAAATTACTCACAAAGCCAGATATCTCTCACCCAGCATCATCCAAGCCATCCCTATTTCATTCAAGGTTGTACCACAGTCAACATGATCTTCACCTAACTCCTCACGCTGTCTCATTAATGCAAAGTTATACAATGCAACTGCTTCTAGGTACTGGTATTTCTTCATTTTTGCACTGCCTCTCCGAAAGTACTTTGCGCCACTAACTGTGCGTTTCGGCTCACATTTTGATTGTGGTGGTGGCTCTACTTGCTGTTCCGTGTTCGGAATAAACGATTTACTAAATGAGTTTTTCATTCTACTCCAAAGGTTACCTCCTACTACAGATTTTACATCGTTACCACTACTTCTTTGGACTACATTATTGTCATATGTTGCATTATCATCCGATATACCATCCTTGTCACCATCTAATTGTCTGTCCATTACTTTTTCAATACTCTTTTCCGATATTCTATTTTCATCATTTTCACAATTTCCACTAAATTCTTGATGCTCCTCATTTAATCTACCCACAATCTGATCTAAATTATCATTTTCATCCTTGAAAAGCGGGTAATCATCGAATTTGTAAGAATCACTTTCAACGCGCTTTGCCTCAATTATCTGATCCATGGAGTTCATAGAATTTTCAAGTAGAGATCTCTTCAATCGAGAAATTGTCTTTCTTCTAAAATTGAAGCTTTCTGTTTCCCCAACGTCAATATTCATCTCTTTTATCGAGGACATTTTCCCTTCTTGAATCACGCCCAAGTTCTGTGAGGAAACTCGATTTATCGTTCTCCCTCTCACTGAACTTCTTTTCTCTTTCATAACCTCAAATTCCTCTCTTGCACTCTGAATTTGACTGTCGTCCATTCGTTCGAGTATGCTTCTTGTGGAGTGCGACACTTGAAACTGTTTGGGAGACTCCAACTTTAGATCTGATAGTGATACCGTAAGCCGTCTGTTCTTGTTATTCGAATTATGGACGACGGTGGGAACCCCATCGATAATTTCCGATTGTGCCCGGAGGATCGTTGGTTTTTGCTCGCATTCATAGGATGTCATACTTTTGTTTGACATGGTGACCGGACCGGAGACGGAATAGCTGCAGAAGAAGATCCGTACCTTACAATCTACCTCTCTCTCTCTCTCGAGAGAGAGAATGAGGAGGTAGGTATAGTAGTTATGATTTTATATCAAGGCCACAGGTCGGATCCGACAACGGAGGGAGGATGGTACCATAGGTAGGACGGGCCCTCCTCATTCCAACCAAGTCCTACCTCTGTTTCATTTTATAACCACGCTTCATTTTTCTGTGCACCAAAATATAAGGACAATTATGTAGAGTATATTGTTCCTATGTAACTGAAAGAGGTTAGAGAATGATAACAATGGTGGGAGTAGAAAAAACACACTACTCCAGGTCATTTGACCAATGTTGTCTCTAGGTGGAATTAGAGAGACAGGGGTAAATAATGAGTTGAATGTGATGCAGTATTTAGGTATAGTAGTATCGTACTGGCACCTTACTATCACTACCTTAGTATTAACATCTTATGCAAGGGGCAATCATATTAATCTACCACTGTGATACCTCCATGACTGTACAATGCAGGATGCACATGAAAGAAAATGATAGAACAGACATCATGACAGTATAGTATGCAGTTACTGCTGTTTGTGTGGCCAGAGGTGGCAGTCAAGACTGGGTAGAGGGTTTAGAGAATCGCTACATGGGATAATACTAAAGTTCTAAGAAACAAAGAGAGCACTCAGCTGTGACATTGGAACATGGATGTTGAATGCTACTGTGACAGAGAAGGAGAGGCAGTAATCTTTGGGAAAAAGTTTCTGTTGGAGCATCACCATTGTCAATTGGATGACTGTTGGCTTAAAAAAGGGAGAAATTTTATAATTCATGTTTTATAGTTTTGGGGAAATGAAAATACTTAAGGGACAAAGAGATCCACTTTGATGAATGGATACTAGCACACTGTAAAAGAGGATTATGACATTTAGTCAAGTTTGGAAGCTATAGACCTGAGTGGCTGGGGAAATAAAACTAACGCTAATTTACATAGTCATGAGTGATAGTAAATTATTACTACCATTAGAAGTAGAGATAGCAAACTATGGCATCTGTAAAGTACTCTAACACTAGATTGAGTAGCTATACAATTAGGGCAGGTAAAGATACTTCATATACCTAGTAGTGTAGTATTGTACGATAGGTGCATATTCGACATTTTTGTACAATAACCTGCAAAAACAGTTATTGGGCTGATTTAATGTCAAAATCGATCTTGACTAAGTTAATATCAACGTTAATGGCAAAAATTGATGTCAGCTAAGTTGACCTCAAGAATGAAACAAACAGACTTGACATCAAGGTATGATAATAACTCTGAAACTGGTAGAATTTCTAATGATTTCTCTGTACAGTTAATATTATCTGAGTTAATGTAAAAAATTGACAACAATTTACTTAAAGTCAAAACTTGAGGTTATCTCAGACAACATTAAGAATAATCATTAATTTAACATCAAAAATATGGCAAGTATCTTAGTATAGACTTTTTGAGTCCGGTCTCTACATACACTAAAGGTATGGTATGTAGAGAGAGCATTATTTCTCATCTATCCTACAAATCAAACGATACCAGCCTTAAATTGTTCAAAAATGGGCGTTCATTTGTCAATCAATATCACAATTCATTTTAATATTATGTTCAAAATCTCAACTGTTCAAAATAGCCAATTATTTCTTTAAATATATGCGAAGGTTTATTTGTTCTACATAAAAATGAGTACATGGCGAAATTCCTCCCAAAGTTGCTGAAAATGCAGGTGTATCATTTAGAGCCATGAGCTCAATTGAATAGAATACTTTTAATAGTTATGCAGCTGTGGAGTCTTTATACAATTGATGCTATGTCGATGTTTTGATTGAAAAGATGTAAAATAGACTGAGATATTCCATTAAATCTGTTTTCTTATAAAATAGGATAGAGAGTTAATATTGTAGAAGAATACATTTAATTGGCCAAAACTTATCAACCTTTTGTCAAAATATATGAAATGTAACAGCCATACGAACCTTATACTATTGGATTCCTATCAACAAGAAAAGTTCAATGGACGCTCAATCGTACCTGTTGAGGGATGTTGATTGAGTTATACTCAATCATAACTTAAAATGGGCTAGTGCAAATGACTTATGTTTCCCGAATTTTTTAACGTGAAAAAGCGGTATTCTTATGTGTAACCTGATAGATGATTTAATTTGCTATTCTAAATAGCTGATTTTACTACGAACGGACAGATGTTAGCAGAGATACATTAATTTTACAGCATGGTCTATTATGGCCTGATGATATGTCATCAAAATATGGTGGGCGCGTCAGGAATACTTCCCCTAAAAATCTACACATCTTATGATGTCATGCAAAAATATCACACCTGTTAATTCAATGTGCCCACTAACTTTTAGTCCTTCTCTCCCCCTCATCCTCACCAAATATTCACTCACCCCAACAAACAGCTTTGATACCTTTCTCATTCATGGCATCATTACGCCAACACCAACACCGACGAAAGACACTGTTTCATAACTGATGACAACTGCAACTACCCACATGCTACATCACCTTTTGACGTTGCTCAATGGTGAAGAGCTACCGTGGGCGGCGATGGTAATGGTGAGTAGAGAGATGAATTGTACTGTTAGCACTGTTTCTCACATTTGGAAATGGGCCATAGAATTTGATGAAATTAAAATGTCATGAATGCTTTTTTGACAAAATATTTGTGGGAGGAAAAAAATCATATTAACCAAGTAATATTGAAAGAGATGCTTTATGAAAAGAGTCGCTCTGAGCTTGCTGTTGCCTGCGCTCTGGGCGTGCTTGGTACTTTTTGCCCTGAACTGAAGGAGAATACGATGAGGTGGCCTTCAAATCATTAAAGAAGTGTGTTAACTGAAAGTCACAAAAATAAAGATTTACAATTATGTACCTAACCTTAATTAGTCCCGCTAAAGCTTTGTTGATTTCTTGAATCTTGTCCACGGCTGGGATTTTCTCCTACCAGTATAGACTATAGGTTTATCATTCCAGACAGCTGGGATTCACCACTGTGCATGGTGAATGCGCTTTCTTCCAGATGTCTGAGATTTCTCCACTGCAGGGTAAGTTAATTAATACATCTAGTTTTAATTTGATGTGAATCTTTTCTTCTCAATCATAACGGATCAGGGTTGTATTATTCACAATGTTTTAGAATAGCTTGAGTAAAAATAATTATCATGCTAGAAAAACTATCATAATGGAGATAGACGAAGTTGAGTTTTTTGTCATGGTGAAAAATGCATGTCATGTGGAGGGGGGAGACGATGATGGAGAGATCAGCGATGGGTTCCCAATGATTTCTACCTTTTGGAGCCTCCAAAATGGACTAAAATGGAGGCAGCACCCAATTTTTAAGGTTGGTAGTTCACTGAAATGAATGGATGCTGCACCTGGAAATTGGTCCAAGCTACATAACCTACCAGATAAAAAATACATGAATTTGCATTTCGAAAAATTCCAAAAATAAAAAGCGAGATTAGTAGCACTTATTTGATAGGTAGGAGTATGGTACAATATTTTTAGGGTCTCCATAAGCTGTACACATCTGAATATCAAGGAAAAAGAATACATGGGTTTTCCTGGTACATGTATACAATAAATGGTATTTATTCATAATATTCTCAGATTTTGTGTGGTACTAGTCTGTCCCAGAATAATGTAGAGATTTTTTTGATCATTTATACCTTTTTTAAAAACCAACTAATCATAACAAAATCTTATATCGTTGGATAGCTTTAATTAAGGACTTTTGAGAGTAGTATGATTACAGTATGATAGGTACATATTATGACTTTTGGTGATATTTGTCGACGTTTGACGCCAATATATATCATTTATAGCATTAAATTTTATAAGGAGTATTGAATGTGGTGTAAGTATAGATCTTGGATAATATATAATGAGCAAGGATATGATGTAATTGGCGCTTTCTAACGAAGATTTGATTAAATATTCGTCAAAAAGTGTCCCAAAGTAAGTTAGAGTTTGATTTTTCAAAAATAGTGAGAATAGGAGTCGAACTCTAACTTATTCTGGGACACTTTCAGAGTCGAACTCTACGTTATTCTGGGACATACTAATACTATATAAGGTTCATTTTTCCATATTTTAACCTCCTCACATAGAATAATATTTTGATTTCATATACGTAGAAATAAGTATGCGTTTGTCCAATGTCAAATTCTCAACTTTCAATAATGAACCTCAAAGTAAAGAAAAAAGAAAAATCATTTATATGATAAATAGTGTTTATGTTTTTATACAAAAAACTCTTCACTTTGGTTGAAAGTAAACACATGTTGTCAGATATTCAAATGGATGTTGTATGTATTTTCAACAGTCATAGTATCCATCATACATACTTAATAAAAAACCATTTCTAAATCTTGCAAGAAGTATGATTGATAGTTTAAATTGAATAAAAGAATTATAGAAAAAGAAAAAAGTACGCTTACCTGCCTTGTCAAATATGCATATAATTTCCATATGTATCTTAATTCTAACACATACACAAACTTTTCCAATAATATAATACTACTGCAAAAGATTTCTCTGAAGTTACACATAATTCCACAAATCAGTTTGTCATTTTCTACTATTTATAAATTTCAAAGAAAAATGTACACAAATCTGCATTTATCATGCAATATAATTTGTACATATTTAAGGAAAGAATGTTATGCCATGAATAAGAACCAAAAATGCTTCCAAATAATTTGTACATTACATGTAAAATGTGAGTATTTTTAGTGAAAAGTTACAAATAATGCACAAATGACACCTAAACCTCAACTCAATAATACAAAAAAGAGCATTTTTGATAAAAGTTATGACACTTTACAGATGGTTTTTCTCTCAACTTTTGTGGTCTATTTAGCATTTTTGTCATCGAGGAGGTTACTCATGGTCAATAGTTTGGGAAGAAAGACTATTAGTAATGCATGGTATTGATGCACATGATATTCCATGAATAGTAAAAATATTGTTTTGCTAAGAATTTTAAGTATTTTCTAAAGCTTTCCTATCTAATTCTAAGATCAATCTTTCAGTGTGGCTATAGCTGCCATCTTCTGCATCATAACTATGCCTCAAAATTATCTCTTAATTCTACAACAATATCACTGATGATGAGTCCAATTTCATCTCCCATTGCATCACAGAACAAAAGCCCACTATATTTTCTAATGTACCACCATCAACTAGTCATACTGATTTGCCATCCAAGAGCTCAATGGTAAATTCTGAATTCTTCAACTCTATAACTATTTTCTTCAACATCCATTAGCCCAATTACTTTAAGAGTCTGACTGATGCATCAATGTCCAAAAGCTCAACATCATCACTAACTGCATCTAATAAATACCCAACATCTTCTCATTTCCTAACTTTGAATTGTGGCAATGACCAAGAACTCATTTTGTTTCTCAAGAGATCTGGCAAAAGATGAGGGGTGGAAAGCTACTGGTAGAAGAATAGGTTCATACTGTCTTCATCCAGATGGTGGCCAGTGCAGAGTTTTGTGTAATTATTTGTTGTGATTGGTTTATAGTGATGACTATATTGTGATTATTGTTAGTTACAGATGACAGTATACTAGGTAAAAATGCATGAACGACTCACAAAACTTTGAATACATTGCACAAAACTCATATTAGTTTTTGGGCATTTTCAATCTAGCTTGAGTGATATGCATATTCTCTCAACATGTTAGATTTGTCTCCTTTGGTAAGTTGAGACTCCAGTTTTTGAGTTGAAATCCAACTTTTTCTGATTTTTTAGTTGGATCTGACCAAACAACCTCTGTTTGGAACAAGCCTGAGGAGGTAGAAAGTGGGTCTAATATTGGAGAGATATTATCATGAAGAAGTTTAGAAACTAGATGATATCATAGGTAGTACTACCACTATTTGTTATGAGTGCAATGTTAGTGGTTTCAGGCCCAGCAAGCAAAAGCAATTTTACCTAATTCACCTTTGGTACCTGAAACTGTTTTGACAAAAAAGGAAGGGAAGTCAGAATTTTTTAAAATCCTGGGGGCCTGCAACAGGAAATTTCTACAGAGTGGAAAATTTGAATTTTCGTATGGTACTGGAGTTTGTGAGATGATAAAAAAGGTGCCAACATGGGAATTCATGATTGATACCTTTTTTACGGTACAGCATTTTAGAATAATAAAATCATCACTCTTGTGACATTTTCAACACTTCCCTGTCCAGAAGATCATTGATTACTGGATATGCAGCCTAAAATTGTGCCAAAGATGTGCAAATATTATAGTGAGTACTACACTGTAAGACCCTGGAGTCAAGGTTTATGCATTATTATGTAAGATAGCTTCAAGTAAGAGAGCATTTCATTTCAACTTGCTCCTCCATTTCTTCTCTTTGTGTCAGTACTCCCAAATCATAAACCAGATGTTCACCTGCTTCATGCAACAGTGCTTTTGCTTCATTCACAAAGTCTCTTTTCACTATGAGAACCATTCCTATACCACAATTGAAAGTTCTAAGCATTTCCTTGTCATCCAAGCCACTTATTTTCTTCATCCACATGAAAACATTAGGAAGATGAGGGTGCCCAGTTATTTCTGCTTTTAAAGTCAGTGGAATACTTCGTGGCAAATTTTCAAGAAGACCACCTCCTGTAATGTGCGCGAGACCTGTCAGCAATTCATTCTGGAGTAGAGGTAGACAACATTTCACATAAATCTTTGTTGGAGTTAGAAGAGAATCACCAACTGTTCCTGCATCCTTATCCCATGGACACACTGATGTGTAATCCAAGTTTGCCGTTTCAATCAGTTTCCGAACTAAACTGAAACCATTGCTATGAATTCCACTGCTAGGAAGTCCAAGTAGAACATCCCCAGCGCAGACGTTTTGTGGCAAGACTCTAGCCTTGTGCACAGCACCAACGCTAAATCCAGCCAAGTCATAATCTCCAGGTGCATACATGGAGGGCATTTCTGCAGTCTCCCCACCAATAAGACCACATCCAGCTTCTTTGCATCCTTCAGCTATACCTCTAACAACAGCTGCAGCTTCTTCTACATCGAGCTTTCCTGTAGCAAAGTAATCCAGGAAAAACAAAGGCTCCCCTCCAGCAACTATCAGATCATTGACACACATAGCGACCAAATCGATACCAACAGAGTCGTGCTTCTTCATCGAGTGAGCAATGCGAAGTTTTGTGCCTACTCCATCTGTTGCCCCGATAATAATGGTATCCTCAGACTTGTAACCAGCGGCAGCCAAATCAAAAAGAGCACCGAATCCTCCAAGATCCGCATTACATCCTGGACGGCGCGTTGCTTTACATGCTGGTTTGATCAGCTCTACCAATGAATTGCCAGCATCTATGCTCACTCCTGCGTCAGCATAGCTGACTGTCATTTTACACTTCTTTCGGATCGCCTCGATGAATGCAGCTCCTTCTAGTGCTTGCACTTTTGTTTTCAATGATTCAGCGGTCTCTCCTGGATCAATCTGATATTTCATGAAATCGACGTACAAATGAACAAATGTGGTGATTCACAAGAGGATGATCTTATGGCTTATTTCAACCTTACCTTGACAGATTTTTGGACAACAATTGGCCCTCCATCAACTTCTTCTGTCACTTCATGGACGGTACAGCCACTTTCTAGTTCCTTCGCGTCAATAACAGCTTGATGCACCTGTAGAACAAAATTTCAATCAATGAGTTATTCATTCAAAGTAGTAAAACTACAGGTAGAGTCAGAACTACTAAAGGACTGATAAAAATCAACTTACTGCCAAATCCATACCACCAGCGTGTTTAGGAAGCAAAGATGGATGAACATTTAAGCACCTTCCAGCCCAATAATCTGTAAATTGCTTTGATAAAATTCTCATGAAACCCACCAACAACACATACTCCACGCCTGCTCCAACCATCAAGGATGTGCATTCTGCATCAAACTGTTCTCGTGTCAATCCTTTTGGTGATACGAACTGAGTAGTAACCGAAGGTCCAAGAAGACGCCCCTTTTCCAAAATAGGTGCTGATTTTCGGTCGCTAACAACTGCAACAATTTCTGCGTGAAGCGATCCATTCGCACATGCCTCAATGACCGGAATGAGGGCTGTTCCTCGTGTTGATCCCAGCACTCCAATTCTTAGCTTTTTACAGATGGCACCTTTTGCAATATCTGATCGATAATGCATGAGGTTGTTTCCCATTGAATCGAGGAAGGATATTTTTTCAACGGCTTTGTAGCATGAAGCGAGTGCTTTCTCAAGACTAGATCCGATGCCAGTCACTGCAAGAACGCGTCCACCTGAGCACCTCGTAATGCCATCCTGGTCTACAACAGTACCTGCATGGTAAACTTTTACATTTTCAATGGAATTAGCCTCATCCAGTCCCTGAATCGCCATTCCTTTTGGATAATTTTCGGGATATCCTTTAGAAGCGCACACCACTGTGGCTGCTGATATATTTTCTTTAAAACGAATATCGATAGAGTCAAGTTTACCATCACAACAGGCAGTCATGACTTCATAAAGATCCGTCTCAAGGAGAGGAAGGATGACCTGCGCTTCTGGGTCACCGAAACGACAGTTGAATTCTAGGACAGATGGCCCATTTGGAGTGAGCCTAAAAAGGCAACGATATCATGATTAGTCGCTTAACTCAAAACGTTGATAGAATGAGGCTTTATAAGAACACTCACATCATTCCAGCATATAACACTCCCACGTAGGGTGTACCCCTCTCGGCCATTTTTTCGACTGTCTTCTTACACATATCTTCAATCATCTTATGCAACTTCAGTGTCACACACGGTGCAGGGGCATAAGCGCCCATGCCTCCGGTATTCAATCCTTCATCATTGTCTAACGCTCGTTTGTGATCTTGCGCAGCAGGCATCAGCTTGGCAGTTTTTCCATCACAAAATGCCAAACAAGAGGCTTCAGGACCTGTCATGAAAGATTCAATAACACATGTTTCTCCAGCAACTCCGAAAGCTTTGTTGGACATAATTTCGTGTATGGCGTCAATTGTTTCTTCTTGGGTAGTTGGCAGTAAGACTCCTTTTCCAGCAGCGAGCCCAGATGCTTTGACTACTTGACGATCGTTTGGATCGAGGCATCGAACGTAGGATATGGCTTCATCCACAGATGTGAAATTGCGGTATTTGGCGGTGGGGATATTGTGTTCCTGAAGAAAATCTTTTGTGAATGCCTTGGATTGGATATGCAAGATTGTAATTCAGAGAATTGTGTCGTAAGATAAGAATCAATTTGGATCAATCCATATAATAATTGTGTCAAAGCATCCCTATAAATTGATTTTTTCTCATTGGTAGGAGGATCCCTCCCAAACGACAAAAAGAATAAAACGCAAAAGATTCTGCAATGCATCTTGAACTCAATGATAGAAGTCAATAGTCAATGAGGAGCCATCTGTAGTACATCAATAACGCTGATTCTCTCACTTTTCCTTGTCGAAGACACAGGTAACGAAAGATGCTCCAGAATCCAAGGTTCTCACCTTACTCGCCTCTAACTCAGCTGCCGCTTTCGTAGGACCAAACACCTTCACACCCTCACATTCAATCGCCAGAATGTCAGCCAATCCATCCACCAGTGGCTGTTCGGGCCCAATGACGACCATATCGATCTGCAACTTTTTGACCCATGAGACAACTTCCTTGAAAGTATCTCCAGCAACAGAGATCAAGTTACTGATCTTGGCACTATTGGGACACTTACCCTTGCTGCCTTCCATTTGAGTTCCGCCATTTCCAGTAAGGCAATAAACTTTCGCCACCAAGGGAGATTGGGCCAATGCGACAGCGAGAGCATGTTCACGACCACCACTTCCAACAAGGAGTATCCTGTCCAAGTTCGAGGTGATTGCTCCAATACCAAGTTGGGTGGAGGCTTGGGAGTCGAGAGTTGCAATAGCTTGAAGTGTGGCTGGCAATGAGTTTTTTCGAATTGTTTTAAAGTTGTGACTCAAGTCTCCCTGTAGGAGATTACGAGCGAGAATAGATTGGCTGGGTGTGTGATCCAACGCAGGTTCATGATTGATGTCAACACCCAAGAAAGATCGAGAGTTGGAATCAAAAGTCAGTAGTAACTCATTCGTAGAATGACAGTTTTGAAAAAGACGATGACGAATTGCATTCGCCTCTGCGAACGACGAAGGAGAAAGATATTCAGACACCGAAGTTGGAAGATGGTAAATTATCAACCTATTTCTACTGTTTGTGTCATGCTTCTTGTTCTTGTCAAGAAAGGTACGATAGGGAGCCTGAAGCAGCTCGTACTCAATGGTTTGAGATCGAATGGGGCATATGCTTTGGAAATGATGGGATTGCACCAAATCACGGACCAAATCAAGTACCTGTTACAAAACGACGAAAGAGAAATAGTAACAGTTGGCAGCTATCAGGAAACGATGCGATCTATTGAGACTGTCACACTCAACAATCATTTACTCACCGGAGATGGAGCTTTCCCACCGAAGCCAATCAAAACGATGTCGGCATCAGGGATATCTTTCATTGCCACGAGGAAGTATAGTAGGAGTAGTGCAGTAAGTATAGAAGCATCGAACACTACCAATAGAATAACTGTCTGTCTGTCTGGTGTCTTTGTCTCTGTGTCTGTCTGTGTCTGTCTGTGTCTGTGTGTCTGTCTGTGTGTCTGTCTATGTGTCTGTCTGTGTGTCTGTGTCTGTGTGTCTGTCTATGTGTCTGTCTGCATCTGTCCCAGAAGGCCAGTCCTTTGGGCCATTCTTTAGACAGGGGTATTTTTGGTCAGATCCAACCGAAAAGTAGGATCTCGAGGCAGGATACACTATAGGAGTCTAATCCTACCAACACAGGCCAGATCTGACTTTCTGAGGATATGGTAGGACCAAAGTTGGCCTGAAAGCATCAAAAATCCTTGCCTAAAGTTTTGTACAAAGTGCAAAAAATGTTGCAACTTTTCTTATAGTGTATAGTAAATAGTATCATTTTGTATTTAGCCTTAAAATAATCACATAATAGTTACTAGTAATTCATAGTTATACATTAAC
>JALLAW010000497.1:0-12883 GCA_036939535.1 Cyclotella kingstonii | reverse complement strand
GAATGGGTATCTGGCCCTTCATAACAGAGAGCGTTGTGCAGCGTTCATGTCGAGGAGGCTGGCAGAGAGATCACATTGTGAAGGAAGCCATCAAATGCTATTTATATCGCGAATTCCTCATCGAATATGTTGTTCCTGAATTCAAGGACAAGATGCCAAGGTCCAGGAGCAAGACTATTATCCTTCAGCAGGGCAGCAGTCCTGTGCACATACTTCAAGATGAAATGGAGATGTTGTGGATGGAAGCGTTGATTCATTGATGGGAGCTGTTGTTTGCGCGTTTGAGAAAATGGAAAGATCAAATTTGGAAAGTGTTTGACTATCTACAGTTGCTGATGGAATAGATTCTACTCAAGGATGGGGGAAATAACTACAAGATAGTCAACTTAATAAGGATGCCATTGAAAGGGGTGGAATGCTAGAATAGAACTTTTCAGTGGGGCACGAGTTTCAGACCAAGAGGGCTGAATTCAAAGGGGGGGGGGATGGGCAAGGTTATTTTTCTCCTACCTGTAGGTTCTTTTCTCCTTGCAAGTGTAGTTTTTGTCCTTTTCACCACCCATGCGCTCTAGTTATTAATCTAACCCTAAAATAAACAGACATCGCCTCCTAAAGTATTTGTAATTGTGATCTAGCGAGCAGTAAAATTTTAGAAAAAACTGTCTTAGCGACTTTGGTAATTGTTCTTCACTATTTGGACATATTTCTCCCACTATTTTTGAAAATCGGCTCAGACATACAGGGAGATTACTCACTGGCGATCGCTGGAGTATTGGTCTCAGCAAAACATCGTTGAGCTACATAGGAATACGTTTACTAGGGCGAGCATACATAGAGGTAAACAAAAATCCTGTTACAATAAAACCCGAGTAGTACATTACTAGGGTACCAATGTACATACTCTGATCATCCCCCCGCTTCATCAAAATCTTTTGTCCACTTCTTCATGAACCGAGTCATGGTCCTCGCTTCATCATAAATATGGATCAGACTCCGGTATAATTTGCTGCACTCTGATCACATTTTGGAAGTTAGAGGTGCAACAACAGTAAACACACGGACTCCAAAAACCAGTCACATCGTAATACTGTCACTGTGACTGTCTCTGCAGCTGGCGACCTTCTTCAGCCTACCCTTCTTTTCAAAGGTTCGTATGCTTTGATTAATCTCTTACATATATTATAATGCCATCTAAATTTAATATTGAAAATGTTACTGTGCTTCATGGGTAAGATATGAACTATCCATATAGAAGTATTGAATCTAGGTTTGTCCACTAGAGAGGACAGCAGTGGAAACCAAAATTACAACAGGCCACAAACTAAAAATTAGAACATAGTCATATGACCATGTTTGAATGATTAGAGGCCATTCTAAACAGAGATTTTTTGGTTGAATCCAATCAAAATGTCTGACAAAATTCTGATTTTGACTCCAAAGGATCTGACATTTCAAAGATATGCGTACTGCCCCAGTTGGACCAAAAGCACTTAACAAATAGATTTAACTTTTTGTAAGACAATGTAAAGTTATGCCATGTTGATTGAATATTTGCACAGTAAACTGTCATACATAACAATAAATAATAACTTAAAAGTTAAATAATGAATCACAGAAAACTGCAGCAGAAGAATTAAATGAACCTTCCATCATTACAATGAATAAAGGTTCCTCTGCAACTTGAACTGCAGGGAGATGACACTTCCTTCAATGATGTTGTAGGGTCAGATCTCAAGACCATTGATGATAAGCTTCGTATCATGGGCTTTGGCGCAGGTAACTTGTTATCAAAAGAATGGGAACAGTTTTATTATCAATGTAATTATTAACTTTATCAGTTGACCTCGTTTCTTTCCCCCTCACTTTCTGATGAGTTATCATATGAGCCCAAGAGTCCTCCCTTAGGTTATTTCCATCATTTTTACTGTTATTGCGAAGTTGGGGAGCTTAGATCTCAGAAACGCTCCAATGAAATCAGGTGAAAATTACCCCACTTGATCCACAAAGTTAGTTTTAGATCCTTTTGCAGCATTCTCATTGTCATCTGATGATTTTCATCAAAGTCTAATTTCATGTTATCGTATGTCTAGAAATAACTGGAAATAGAAATTTAAAACAAGTTAGTGCTCATCTGAGACACATCCTTCTCCTTATCCTCTCTCTAATCAATAGAATATATTCCATATCACACTCAACGAAAACTCTATCCCACAAGACAGGAGCTTTTCCCACATAAAGGAGGGATGTGAGGGCCAACATTTCAGTACCCACAAAAGTTATATATATTGATCTCTGCTGACCATCCCATTTATATCAAAAACTGATAGTAGCAGAGGATAGAAAGAGTTCCTGCAATACTAAGGTAACATTGTTGCCAGCAGGTGCAAGCACTTTAGTGGAATTGTTAGGACCCACTGACATGATCTGAAGATTGGGATTATTTAATTTGTATTGAAACAATGGGATTTGGATAGGGAAGGCGTATCATGTACCTCCACATGGTCATATGGTACGCTGATAACATCAGTATTGCCATGTTGAGCACATTTTTCAGTACAGTTTCTTAACCTATAGAGCTCAATTCTGATATAACAACGATCCTCACCTTAACATTTTCCAACTCCAAAACAGCATTTTTCCTTTTTTGAATTCCTGCTGATTGTTGTTGAGATGTCCAAGGGTGTCAAGTTACTCCTACTCGAAGATTTTTTTCTGTCACATTTCGAAAATCCAATTCAGAGTCAACGATGACCTTGGTAATTCTTAGATGTATTCAAAGATTCCTCCAAGAGGAAAATATGCTTGGTCTGACCCATGTTGGGATGCACTCGCTAGCCATCTAAATGGTGTATTAGTAAAGTTATCATTCGTAACTAAAGATAGAATACATGTCGAAACATAATTCTTTACGATTGAATGAGTCTAAAGGACACACAATTGTAAAAAATCACTCAATCATCTACCAGCACCCCCTGAGATATCCTGAATAATGGTAAATTTTTAACAACACTGAGCAACCAAATCAGCCGCTTGATCGACACCCCTCTAATATTTATAATAAAGAATCCATCTATCCATCAGCTCTTTTTATCCTGCTTCTTTCATTCAGGCTGAAACAAGATGTACTATTAATCATTGAAAAGAAATGAAAAAACGACAACATCCTCTCTTTTATTCCAACACTCCCCATGCTACTCAACTGTTTTTCACTTTTCCAAGGAAGTACCTCTTCTCTCCTCCCACTGCTCCAGTCGGACACAATGAATCTGCCGTTCCTGACAAGCAGCCTTCAATGGGACAGCCACAACTTCCAATCCCAACAAGTGTTTGCTTCCTTCTCCCCCACTCAAATCCAACTCGGAATTCCATCCATGTGGAGTGGCATGCACCACCTTTTTGATCCCCACTGCTCGCAGCAAGGGATCACACTTGGGACAGGGGTGACACGTATCATAGGCATGTTCCGAAAACAGCTCGACAATGACAATAGTTGCCTGGGGGAAGAGGTGGGTGAAGCATTCCTCTTCTCCATAGTTGTGAATGGCATCCACGACAGCATGTACCTCACTGTGCAAAACAATTTTATTTTTTTGTTTTACTGACAGATAATAATCATGATTCCAACCTTGTCCAATGATGGTGTGTGCCGTAGAATCATCGTTGCTGTTATTGTTGTTGTTCTTGTTGATGTTGGGAAGGAAAATGACGGCTCCATGTTGAGCTCGTACGATGCCTTTTCTGGCACAGTCTGCTGCTTGCAAAAAGTATGTCAGCATGTCCGAGCCTGCAAGAGAAGCATGTTCGTGGGATCGTTTTCTCTTTGTCCCGGAAACTGGAGGATTGTCCCCATCATCCACCGTTGAAGGACGACCCAAGAAGTAGTTAAATTTGATTTGTGATTCCAGAGTGGGAAATACGATGCCACCATTGACAAAGGACTTCCAGTTCAACTTTTGAAGGATTGGCAATTGTACCGCGAAGAATATATCGAATGGGTTGGAGGATGCGAGTTGGGGCATTTGTTGGACGAGACAAGAAATGGCTCGTCCCTGAAGCAGGACAGTGTTTTCATCTTCTGGAGACAAGTAGGTACTGATTCGAATGAGTCCGGCAATGCTTCGAATGGAAGGAGGATTTATTTGGGATGGCAATGATGCCATGGCTTGAAAGACATTTGTTAATCTCTTTGTGTAGCAATGATTCGATGAGAGTGAACTCAAAGCTTCCTTGATAGAGATGGTTTTGTGTTCTTGAAGCTGTAGTTTCTGATAGGCTGTTATCCAATCGTCGTCTGTACAACAGTGATGATCTCCTTCGGCGACTTGGATGGCCACTCGAGCAACCATTGACTGCCATGGTGTCTTATTGGATATTTCAGATTTTCGAAAGAATTCACTGCGCTTGATGGAAGCTATGACAATAGTGAATAGTTCTTTGTTGGTGAGAGAAGCGACGTGAAGCAGAGCGTGCCAGGTGGGTTCAGAGACCGGAGCGGAGGCATCCGACATGGAGCTGGGTGGATCGAGCACAATCTTCCAATGTTATTTTGCGCAACGGAGGAAGTACTCAATCAGAAGCGATCCTCTATAATCCGTCGCTCCGTCGAATTTTGGTACGATAGGATCAGTCAATACTATTATTTTGCAACGGAATAAGTACTCAATCGAGTGACCCCATGCCGCACTGCCTCCGCCTCGCCCGTCGACTGCCCTCCGTCTGTCAGCGCGCACTACGCGCCTCGTCCAGCACCCCCCGCGAATCCATGTCCTACGATGTGGTGATAGTCGGCGGTGGCCCTGCCGGTCTGGCCGCCTCCCTCCGCCTGAAGCAACTAGCCTCCCAACGCGGCACCGATCTCAGCGTCTGTCTGCTCGAGAAGGGCAGCGAGATTGGCTCGCACATTCTCTCGGGAAATGTCTTTGATCCCAAAGCGTTGGAGGAGTTGCTCTCTTACAACAATGACAACAATAATAATCATTGGAAAGAGCAACTTTTGGAAGCGCATGATTCTCATGCTACGCCTGTCACAGAGGATCAGTTCTTGATTCTTACTGAGAAGAATAGTTATGCCATTCCCAATGTCTTTCTGCCCTCTCAGCTGTGCAATAGAGGAAATTATATTGTTAGTCTTGGAAAAATTGTTAGATATCTTGGCAAGATGGCCGAGGAGAGTGGAGGTGAGTCGCTCGCACAGTCACCGAGATGAGAACATTTGGTGTACATATGTACTCACTTTCCCATCCTGTGCCGTACTAGTGGAAATCTATGCCGGGTTCGCCGCCGACCAAGTGCTCTACTCTTCCAATAATGCCGTGCGAGGTGTGGCCACCAAGGATGTTGGAATTGCCAAGGATGGACATCGAAAAGATACGTTTGAACCGGGAGTGGAGTTGTTGGGACGTCAAACACTCTTTGCAGAGGGTGCACGGGGATCCTGTTCGGAATCCATTATTCAGAAATTTCAACTGCGCCAGGCTAATCAGGCATCGGAGCAGCACTACGGATTGGGAATTAAAGAGGTTTGGGAGGTCCCAGAAGACAAGTTTAAAAAGGGCTTCGTGCAGCATACCTTGGGCTTTCCCCTGCAGAGTTCCATTTGGGATAAGCTCTATGGAGGATCTTTTTTGTATCATCAGGAACCCAATTTGGTATTATGTGGCCTGGTTATTGGATTGGATTATGAAAATCCATATGTTAATCCTTACCAAGAATTTCAAAGGTGTGTCCTTGTTGTGTCTCTGTTCCCATCACGCTTTCGTAACTCTCTTACAGCTCAAGTCACGTGGTTGACCTTTGTAACAGATGGAAAACTCATCCGGCAATCAAGAGTCATCTAGAGGGAGGTACTTGCATTCAATATGGAGCGCGTGTTCTCAATGAAGGTGGATATCATTCTCTACCCAAATTGACATTTCCAGGAGGAATGTTGTTGGGCTGCTCTGCTGGATTTTTAAATGCTGTGAAAATCAAAGGCAGCCACTGTGCCATTAAAAGTGGAATTGTTGCGGCGGAATCTGTCTATGAGTCGCTGACTAGTGAGGACAATAAAGAGAATATTGTGGCAACCTTGGGGGAAATTAATGCCGATGAGCCGCCTATTGAGGTGACACAGTATGCAGAATCTATGGAGAAGTCATGGGTGTATGATGAGTTGAAAGAAGTTCGGAATTGTCATGAAGCATTCTCGAAATGGGGAGTGGGGGGAGGGCTGATCTATACTGGCATTGCTGCTCATATCATGAAGGGACGTGAACCATGGACACTGCCTAAACCTGCTGGAAGTAATGGTGGTCTCAAGACGGATTCTAAAGCCACAAAGCCTGCCAAGGAATTTCAACCCATTCACTACCCTGCTCCTGATGGAATACTGACTTTTGATCTGTTGACAAATTTGCAACGTTCGGGAACATATCATGAGGATGATCAGCCGTCTCATCTGAAAATCAAACCAGAGGTGGCGAGTGTCCCCGAAAGTATTAGTTTGCAAGTGTATGCTGCACCAGAGTCTCGGTTTTGTCCTGCAGGTGTGTATGAGTATGTTGATGAAAAGCTAGTGATTAATGCTCAGAACTGCATCCATTGCAAATGTTGTTCGATCAAAATGCCACATGAGTATATTAACTGGACTGTGCCTGAGGGTGGAGGTGGTCCTCAGTATCAGCTCATGTAAATTATTTCAGGTATTACTTGGTTTCATTGAACTGCTCGCTTTCCTATACTATGTAAGAAATTAAAATTGATTCCACTGTGTAATAGAGTATTGTATAATAGAGAATAAATAAAGTACAACCGATGAGAACTAAGTCCGACCACTCTCATCTCTCCGTCTAAGAAGCTGATCAATTTCTCTCTGTAACTCAGTGTTGGACATGGCCTTAATATCTGCTGGAACCCCACCCTCTATTTTCGATTGTTGCCCATCTTCCTTTTGGTCTTCCTCAACACTGTCAGTGGATTCAGTAAACTCTGTTTCCAGGAAATCTCTAAAATAATCCATGAGCACAACTGTCGCTCCCGCCAAAAACCCCAAGGTTGCTCCAGGGATCATCCCCGACAGTGGTCTGGCTAGCAAGGAACCCGTACCTGTCACGGAACCAAGGAGAGAGGCATCCATTCGAGCGCCCAAACGTGTCCGTACAGCCGATCCTCGAAAGATCATCCCTGCTACCGATCCTCCGATAGTGTAATTCGATACAATTCGGATCGGAGCGTCAAAGGCACCACTTATTGTAACGAATGGAGCCTCTTCTGTTGTTGCCGCCAACTGGCAAAGAATGTCCCAAGGCGAAACTAATCTCGAGAATTCCACCACTCCCGCAAATGCCATACAGGCCGTGGCCCATGCGCCGGGTAGCTCTTGATCATGTAGACTGCCTAAGCGGGAGATTGGAGCATGTCGATGAATGACGTGCTTTCTCTGGATGGCGTCGGCACTAGAGGTGACTGCTCGTGAGACGGCGGAACGTCGTGAGAGGGACAGACCGGCGAGAGCCCCACCTATGCCGGCCAGACTTATTCGAAGGAGGGATTCGAGAAGTGGAAGGAATTCGTCAGCGGTGAGTGTGGGAGGCGATGGTGGAGGGCTCTCCGCCATCATCTCTCTGACTAGGTACGTTGAGGCAGTACTCTAGTCCGTAACAAGATATCGTCGTAGGGGTCTCGACTCCTATTTTTGTCCCTGATAGATTACCTCTCTCTCTCTAGAGAGAGAGTGTGACTCCAATTCTCACTTTTTTCCAAAGACAAACTCTATACATTACCTATTTTGGGACGTCATTACAAGTAGTTTAGTGAAGAATAACATGAATAACTTAATTTAAGTACAACAATCACATGACCTGGCCACACATCATATTCAAAACAAAACAGAATAAGGGTTGGAAAAACCATCCTTGCAGACCCTCTAGAGAAGTCCCAACTTCTGAGTTTCCCTCTTCAAAGCAATTGTTATAGGTAACTCATTGATCCAATCCAGTGATCCCTTTCCAAGGTGAAGAGTTTTGAATTTATTGGATTCATTCTGGAGGATGACTCCTCCATCACTGTCTGAAGCATCAAAAAGTTCTTGTTATTCTTCTTCCAGTGAAACTTTGCAGCAAAACAACAAGGGACCATTCATACCAAGGTGTCATTCTCAAGTGGGATCTGCTCTTCATCTTGATAAGTCTGCAAAGCTTTAAAAAACCCAGATCCAGGACATTCAAGTCAGGACTCTTTGCATGTTGGCTGATCAGCTGACAATGAATACCCATCTACCACATGGCCTCCACAAACTGATATCATCTGGTGCGATATGATCCCCTATTTTGTCCTGTTGGATCCAAACAGGAGTGTTTGCATAGAAAAGAAATGTCTCTTGGATGACTGGGAGGAGTTTCTATATGAGAGACTGCCTGTAGTCATTTCTCCTCACAGATGTCGATGACACTGTATCCACAGTTCCCCTTTCTCTTTGGTTCCTTGTCCTCTGCGCAACTTATTCCATGATACATAGCTTCCCATCAAAGAAAACATGTCTTATAAGGACTTGTCAAGGAGGAGCAATGGCTATGAGAAACATCACATTGGTGATGTTTTTTTGAAATTCATCTGGCAATGAGGAACAGGCAAATGAGGAGCCAGTTAGTATTTCTTTGTCACCTTGTCCTGGTACAACCACTTTTTGTCGATATGGATCATGTCCGATATTGCCAAGAAGCGTTTGGAATGCTCATCAATGAATGACTTTGAGAAATCAACTCAAGATTACATGTGCGCAGGGTTGAATTTTTCACTGACCCTTGTCTTTGCCACTCGTTCCAGCTAATGATTGATTGACCTCTCAAGAAGAGCTTGTAGGATAGCATTTCTCTCATCTAGAGGTAAGTTTCTGTGGTTGTGAATGACCTGTGGTTGAACTGGAGAAGATGGAGGAGTAGCATTTAGGGAGCCAGGTGGGAAAAAAATCATATGGAGGAAATGGCGGCAGTTCAACTTGTGGGTGAGGTTAACCATTTCAACGTGAGGTGGAAGATGTGGTTGCGGCGATGGAGGCTCTTCACTGTGTAATTTTGGTGGAGGAAGTTCTGGTTGTGTAGGATGGAGGCTGTGGAGTTGGTGATGGTGGTTGGACGAGGAGTTTGGTTGGTTCTTGGGGCTTCACATGAATGTGAGGAAGAATTGGTGGGGGCAGAAATGGCAGCTAGAGGTCGAGTGGAATAGGCAATTCCGGCTGAGATACTTCTGGTGGTGTAGGAGATTTTTTGTGTGGCGACATTGGCTGGAGAAATGGAGGAGAGGGAATTTCGGATGGAGGAGCCATATGGAGGAACCATGGCTGGTGTCAGTCGTGCTCTTGTAACACTCACTGAAATACCTGAATCCTAATTTTCGGATCTTACGTAGGCTGACCATAGGTTATTATATATTTTCACTCCATTGAATCCCTGACTCAACTTTGGACTCGGGCCAAGAAGTAAGTTTTGGCACGACATAAACACACAGCAGCCCGAAAGAAAGCCAACTTACTTGTCTATCTAATGAAATAACTGAATTAAATTTCATAAGTCTAAAAGTTAGATTTTGGCATTGGTTTCTCAAATTAGCAAAATATTCTGCTGCAGGAATGCAATATCTTCTCCAGAAAACGTTCAATTACCACCAAACCACATCTGATTGATAGCCCTTAAACAGAGCTTTTAATAGTGTATGGAATGTATAGGCTATGACGTAGTTTTATAAATATGCACGTACAAAAAAGCTCTAATATATTCTGGGATGGACATGTTTGGTATAGTACTACTCCGAATATTTTGGTAGTGACATTTTTTTGAGTGGCCTCAGTCATTAGTGGTCGTATAAAAACGATCCATATATAGAAGTACTGACATTTTTACGGGCTTTTTAAAGAAGGTAGTCTCGTTTCTTAACTTTTTTAGAAAAAGTTATTAAAGAAGATACCAATGCTTTAGTCTTTATTTTTACTTACCCACAAGCTACAGCTACGTTTTAAAGGAGTTCAAAATTTGGATGCAGTATTAATCTGCACAACGCCAGCTATTCAACGCAAAAAGATTAATTGAATAGGCCAAGTATTGGCTAAGATACTATTGAAAAGAGAAACCTCACTATTTGCGATTTTGTGGCGGTATCATTTAGATGTTGCGGAATTAGAGCGAGGCAGTCCGAAATTCAAACTCTCTGAGATATTGTTCGTATTCGATAAATTGCCGTCTGCGGGCGTCATCTATCCTATACGCTACATCACTCTTATTGTCATCTGACTTTGACATTCCGGAGTCCAGTGAAGATAGCGATCTCATGCCACATTCTCTGGCATGTAGTGCCTGGTACTTTTCTGCAACATCTGTTGTAGCTTAGGATGCCGTTTTTGAGATGGTGGAATAGTAGAGCTAGGCACTCTTTAATCTCAAGTTGAATTGCAGACAATTTGTGTCCAGTTGTAACGACTCTGCAAGCTCCGGAAGGTATTTTCTGCCCCGGTCGCTACCCGTCAGAGGGGACCAGTCTTTGCGCGGAAGGTTCACCAGGAGCTCCCTTACTCTTACTAAGGCGTTCGGAGGAGTAAGATGACCTAGATAGACTATTTCTTGTGGGAATATATAGTCCTCCTGCACCAGTTTCGAGAGGAAGCAATCATGTTCTTGGTTCATGTAGAAAGAGGCAACCTCGATCCCCCTGGTAAAAACTGTCATAATCCCTCTTCACCGAGCAACTAAGTTCCCATGCCGCGCTTCCTCGAATTCTATAAAGAGAACCCAATCTTCTAAACGGAGAGCGTTGCGGAATGCAGAGAGCAAGGTTAAATCCGTTCCTGCCGACGGATGTCTTAGACACACATTCACATATTGGTAGATGTGTTCAAAAGGGCGACTTGTTCAGGAATGATAACTGTAGCGGTTGCCATATATGAGGTAAGCTTTGCCTGGTAACTGTTGAATTTCTTCTGCATGTTTTTCCCATAATGTGAGGATTTCTTTTCTTTATAGCTTTCTTAGAAGACGGAACATGTCTCCATCCTAAAGGAGGAAGCTATGTGGACACTCTGCGACTTTAGATCCAGTTGGAGATAATATTGCTGTTGGCATCCTTGAGGAAACGTTCAATGTGAAGATATGGTGCTCCAACTGTAGAGCCATCCATTGTCGAAGTGCAAGAAGTGGTTGACTGTCCTTTTCCATCAAAGTGATAGCGTTTGCTATCTCTTTATTGTTGAGGTTGCTGTCGTATTCTCTGATTTCGTTGCCAGCAAGCGTCAGATCTTTCCAGTAGTTGTTTGCAACCCATCTACCTAACTCTGTTCCTTTGGGTACAGGTGAGTCAGTTCCCATTTCTTCCGCAAGTGCGGTGAAGAAGTTTTTGCCTTCATCTGTTTTCCCACATGGGACGAAGTGACCCCACCCACGTTTTATAATGCCAAAATTTTTAGAATCTGCGTGTGAAAATTGTGGAATTTCAGCGGATGATAAATATGATGTTGCGGGTGCAGTATCCTTGGTCCTTGTTGAGGATATCATAGTCAGGTTGTTTTCCGTTGTAGGAGAGTTCTTTTTCAAGGGTTTGAGGAGACATGATTCCTCCTCAGAAGACCAGAGAAGTAGGATAAGTTCCTCCGCATCGTTTGTAGTGAACTGAGTGTTGACAACGTGTCATGGAGAATCGTGCTTGTCTCCTCCGAGATTACATTAATCCTCACGCAGTAGAAGAAGGCTGTCAAATGGATCAGGAACGGACAATAGATTTTGTCCGGGCAGCTTTCGTAGAAAAGCATTGCGTTGAATTCATCGTGCGATAGTCCAGAGCCTGTGACTTTGACAAAGATATCATATACGGAAGACGGTTTTACCGCCATGAATGTTATCCATCAGCCAACGATCGATGCCAGTGGTTCCTCTCCTAAGCCTGATGGGAACCGTATTACAGACGATGCTATGCAAGACCACAGGTTGCAGTTTGTCTCTGTATTCCCTCTTACTGGCACAATGTCGTACCACATTTCATTCAGTAAAATTTCTCTGTCAGTATATTGAGACGCACTGCTGTCAGCTAAATATGACCTTGCCATTGGTTGCACTGGTAGAGAATGCGGACTATCCTCAGGGGGTGTGTTGGACAATTGTTTATCAAAAATTCTTATCGGTGTCACGGGCAATTCTCCTACCTTTGGAGAGTTTTCTTGGGTGTTGCCTGGAACTGTGGTGTCAGGTAATGGGCTTGGTGTAGCTTCGAAGGGGTCCTGGTGTTCAGTAGATGAAAGTGATGGCGAGATTTCATGATTTGTTTCAGTTAGCTCCTCTGGCAGTTGTTTCCAGTTATTCTTCTCCAGCTTTTTCGGACCCTTCGCCTCCACTGGTGTATGCTTAAGTGTGGGCTTGGAAAAAGGTTGTGGGGTGCAATCTGCCCTGACTAGAGATTTCTTTTTAAGCTTTCATAGCTCCCTATCTGTAGTTCGAGTTGACCCAGTCTTTTCATCGGCTCTTCTTCTTATGTATTTGGGAGGGATTGTTTGTCTTGGGAGAATAGCAGTTAGTGGGTGCCACTGATCTTCTGGAAAGGCGTAGAGGTGGTGCAGAGTCTACTGGATCCACTGGAGCTTCTGCTGGCACCGAAACCTCCTGAAGAGCTGCCCAGCAGGATATGATCACCCCCTTAATTTCATAGGCCTTGTCATTTCTGTGAATTATGTCTGCTACAAGATACTGATGAATGAAAAATATGTAAACTGACATGTATTATACTCAATCTAAAGCAAAGAGAACATGAGATGTTGATGTTATCGACAATGTATAACTGGGTGCCAGTAATAAATAGTTAATCCCCATTTGCGTTAAATTAACTAGTTATAAATGGTTAACTACCCATTTGTAACTGGGAGGGGTAGGTT
>JALLAW010000496.1:0-12896 GCA_036939535.1 Cyclotella kingstonii | reverse complement strand
GATCTCCTATCAGTGAAGGATGACGCCTCTTGCAATGAACTTAACTATTCCACATTTTCAATAATGCGAAACCTCACCGATTCTGCATGAGACAGATTGTTGTCTCTCTATGACATTAATTCATTATGTTGTGCTGTGGACTGAAAATTCGCTGCAATCCATTCCTACGTTCAATTGGTATATTTTGTGTTTTTTGATGCACTAGAGATGTACTTAAATAGAAAAAAGCGGAGTCTCACGTATTGTACATTTCTGAACATTTGGTGGTGCTTAGTGTCCGACTTTTACGGTAGACAAAGCTTCCATCAAATTTACGTAACCTACATCAAAACTTTCGTCATATTTGAACGGAAATAACCTACATTATTGCTCTGTGTACAATCTCATACAGTAGCCTAATATTTTGATGAAAACTACTGGAGCTTTCATCAATTTGGAATAAACTTACATCTTACTTTCGTCAAAATTGAACGAGTTCCTGAAAAATATTGATGTAGAGTATACTGTAATTTGACAGAAGGTTTTGCTAATTTGATGTAAACTCCAGCAGATTTTTGTTTGTTTCTACATATATGAGCTTGTGAGTTAATTTATAATACAGTGTGATACACCCCCATCCGACATCTACTTTTTTGTCGCGGCACTTGAAACAGGTCGAACCCAACTTTTTTGCTCCAAGGTTGGACCCAACATGCGAGGTCGGATCTTAATTGCACTTAGAACAGCCCTTATAAGACACTCTGCTCTAGAGAAGTACTACACCAGAATTTTTAGATGTCCATTTTATTGCTACCTCATTGTAGGACCATCACCCTTAATTGTTAGGAGTACTTTGTCCGAAAAATTAAAGAACCATTGCAAAGATCACCAAGACATTTCATCGAAAAAGGCCTCCAAGAGCACTATCCCACGCTATCACGCCACTACCAAGGCTGCATACAACAACAGTCCTGACAACAATATAGGTGCAATTACAACTGCTGTTGTCAGCACTTCTGATAATTCTTCTAATATCTTTGCCACCGCCTTTATCAACACTTCAGCCAGCAACAACACATCTGTCAACGAGACTCCTAATGTAGGAAATGCAGGAATCAATAATCCCAATGCTATTGTTAATGATATAGCATCACAAGAAGCAGTGACACCATCATCAATGCCACTGCTGCCGCAGCTACTGTCATCACCAATTCCATCCATGATGCCGTTGACATCAGAGCTGTCATCTCACATTGTGATGTTTCAAATGCCACTCGCTCCACCAATAGCATTCCTCCAGCTGCAGAATCCTATGCGGTAATATCACAACTGGCTCTTTCACATACCTCTCATCAACTGTTGTCCTGTTTTAGGGGGTCAATATCCAGATTAGACAACAATATGAATATAGAACTCACATTTTGGGAGGATAATATATGTCAGTTCCCGTTTGCGTTGGAAACCTAGTTATAACTGGGTAGTGACCAGTTATAATTGGTCAGTAAAAAATGAGCATATGGGGACAACCACTCATTTTTCAGGGGTCTTACATATTGGTAGTGCGATTACATTCCCCATATGTAAGACCCCATCTGTATGTAACTGGTCATCATTTGGCGATTCCCATCTACAAACGTGTAAAATTGAATAACACCAAAAAAGTATGTATTACGTACGGCGGACAGACAACATTGGCTATTTTCACATGCACAAATGTTTTTAAGGTTGGGCTCAAAACCTACCCCTCCCCGTTACAAATGGGTAACCATTTATAACTAGTTAATTTGACGCAAACGGGATTGACTATATATAACTGGCCCCCAGATCTAAATTGTTGATCACATATACCATAACAGACAAAAGATAGCGTTCATTACACGTACTGAAGAAATTAATCACAAGTCATATGCATATATAAAATTTCTGATTTCCATATGCATATTGAGCAACATGCTGAAAAAATATGTAAATCAGACAGCAAAAGTCAGATATGCATATTTGTCAGACATATATTCTTATGACTTCCATTCTCATAATCGCCCTGACATATTCATAATATAACAACAATGATTGTAAATGTATGTCTACATAATTTGTCTGAAAATATCTGAAGTTGTTCTTTGTTGATTCATAGGTATAGATATGCCTTCTTTAAATTACAAGGTCATGTCACAGCCACTGTTAGAGCATAACCATACATAGTTATGAAAAAAACCACAATAATTTCATCATATCATTAGTCATCGTATCAATTACAATGCACAAAAAGGTGTAAACAGATGAAGGTACGAAATTTTGAAATAAACACATGTGGAAAGTTTAACGCCATCCACTTTCTTGGGATGGTAAATGCTTTTATCGTTTGCTAGTCCAATCAAAACATGTACCTCAAACAGATGCTCAATCTCGTTGGAAATACATTGTTAAACAAATGATGGATAACATTGAAACATTCCTCATGCTGTACATACATAATAAACTTTGCTATGACATCACCCAGCTAAGTGATGCTCCAAGAAATCTATGCTACGAGATAAATGAATTAGAATAATACCTCAAAAACACAGCAGAGATTGTGTCTTTTCTGACATGACAATGCTACATTTCTCTTGCATTGTATGCGAATTGGACTCTAATTTTTTGGAGTATCATTCTCCACAATATAAAAAAGCAACTACTCAGGAATTTCCCGAGGACAATCTATTCAAATTGAAACATAAGAATGTATTCTTCTGCTCTTCGATTGATTTGAAATACTACAAGCAAATTGATTCTTTTTATTCTGATGAGTGGAAATTGTTATCATGCTTCACAGCAGAACTCCCTTCATTTAAAATATTTACAACCATTGCAGCGAAAAATTCTTTCATTTTGAATTGTTACAGCCAACAGGGGGGATGACTTCTTCTACTACTGATGGCATACAACCATTATGGCTCTTCCACATTCTCTTGAGAAATCAAAGATTTGCAAAATCAAAAAAACTGTAGTATAATGTACTTGAGTAATGGCGTTCCGTTTGGGTATTTTCAATATCTCAAGTGCATGAAGAGTAAAGTTGTTTCTACGGCTGTTACGCTCCTTCTCCTGTTGGGCAGAAATTATGGAATGTTCAGGTATGTATCAAGTTTGAAATTAGTATATGATTTGTTCATGCAAATTTTTGACAATTGCTTTAAAATTTACAAAACTTATATTGCAATGGAGATGATGTTTGATACAAAAGATAAATTAGTACCTGAAAAGATTACTTCCATACCTGATGATGTGGAAAAGGATAGCTTGGAAGACTTTGGGCAGATAGAATTGCTCTTTTCATCGCTGCATATGTGCTAGACTTGATAACTATGTAAATGTCCTGGAATGTACGTTTAAGATTGGGTTCTCCCTCATTAGAAGTACTTAACAATTGTGATAGTACTTTCACAGGAGCATCTAAATTTTATATACTTAAAACAATTGGGAGAAGAAAAAATAATTGATTGAAGCGATGAAGATGATTGAAGTGCAAGAAAGTATTGACTGAAAGAAAAGAATTTATGAGAATTCGTGGAAGAGTTCGACCTGCAGTTATCATCAATAAATAATGATTCAATGGCTGATGTGGGAGATAAATCATTAAAATTGAATGATGATAGTATAAACAACATACAAACAGTCAAGGATGAGAAAAAAACCATAATTGAACGAGTCTGATGATCATATGGAAAAAAGGACAGCTGTCAATAATTGCGTGGATGTCAAATGATTGACATTACCAAATGCTTAAAGAGATGAAATAAAAGCAGTGGGTGAAGAAACATCAAAATAGGGTTCATGATGTAGGGACACATTCAATTAGGTCTGTGCTGCAATGGCAATGATTCTTGGAGGAGTCCCAGTTTCGCTATAATGATAAAAGTCCATTGATCCAGCACTATTCATAAAATATATTAGAAAATAAGAGGAAGAATTTACACATGATTTTTTTCAAAAAATGTTATTTATGCAATAATTCAGACATACATCTGTAGATCATTCATTGAGCAAGAGTGAGATAGAATATGGTTGATCCTCTTCATTTATGCTAAGCTATTGAATTTGGGAATAATTAATAGGCAAGGGGAGAGGATAGACCATGTTAAATTACTTGGTCAAATCCATAAGGCTTAGTTTATGTATTTTATGATCTATAAGAGATAGAGAACAAGATAGGAGCAAATTGTTTTGGCTAAAAAATGATATGTTAAGGCTTAGTGGTCAACAATTGGTAGCGCAAATGAATTCTTTGAAAAATCCTCTATGGAAGCTCATTGTTTCCTATGTACAGAACTGATTGAAGAAAAGAGATCAATCTATCAACAATGTGCAGAATAATAAAGACCTCTTAACACACCCTTAATCATCAGTTTTTCTATTGAGAAAGGGATCCCAAAAATCTTTCGGAATTTACTTCCAGGAAAATTCTTAGTTTATGCATTCTAGAGATTGAGTACAGAATGAGAGGATCGACTTGGAGCTCAAACATTGTTTGTTACTACCAGCTGCATTATCACCCAAATTGCGACAATTTATTTTCTTCTTGGGCCACTTATTTTGAATTTTTCTGAATATGAAGACTCAAAAGTACATCCCTTGGGACACCACCCTCAGGAATGATCACTGGCTCATCATCCTGCATCTCATGTTGCATACGATATTGATCCTCAAAAACCCTTCGCTTCACACAATTATCTGCAAAATTTCTCGCTGATCGCCAAAGTCGCTCCTCCTTTAAATTCGATTTTTGTTCATCAAGATTTCTCCAAAAGGAAGAGGGTATTTCAGTGTGCACGATATGAATCCATTCTGTACAGATGTTGTCAGACACAATGCTTTGTGAAGATAAGGTTCCCAAACAATCAACCCCAATATCAGCAGCTAGCATCGCAAGCATGAAAACAATGTTGATAGTTTTTGCAGATTATCTCACCTTCTACCTGTGCAGAGAGGAATTTCTGATAGGGTTTCCAACGTATCATTATTTTGAGAGATAATATTATATCCTCTCCACCCAGCCCAAGCACTAAAGGATCCCTCAATCATGAATGCTAAGTTAGACATGATAGTTCATGATTGGACGATGTGACTATGAGATAGAAGAAGAGGATATCTAAGGGTGATTCATTGCTGACATACCTGCAGTTTTCTGTATCCAAAATGTATTGGCTTTCCTCGAAATTTCATTTGCTTCTCTCAGCGCTTTTTCCTTCTCCTTTCCCCCAATCTTTACTGCCAAATATCTGGGTCCAAATCTCAGTGATGTAAATACCAGCCCTGACAAGGCAATGCCATACAGGAAAGCCGTTCGCTCATTGGAGAGGATGCGATTCATGAGGGCTTGTTCGGTGGCATATTGGATTTTCACCTCGGAGTCAGCCAGTTGGTCCATTTTCGGTGAGGAGAATGTCGGAAACGGAATATATTTCTTCCAAACTTCATGTAACCTTTTTTTATAAAGGTGTTCTTTCAATAATTCTTCTTCCATCGCGTTGTTGTCCTTCATATTTCCTTTATTAGTTTTCCTATCGCTCTCGGATCGGACCGAACAATGTCTGCCAGATATTGTAACTACCAGGTAGCTATTTTACTTTCTGACTAGGTATAGAAGGAGATATTCTCTATCTTCCGTTATTTGTACTCTTGAGGCCTCTCTTCCAAGGTTTTGTATCGCTGATTGTTCTACATACTAGCAGCAGCTATTATAGTTCTTTACATATAGTATCACTTTGGTAGCAGAAGTGTGTTTCTACTACCTAGATGAGGGAGTTATTCCTGCTATATAATGCTACACCTAGTACCCGTCATCTGTGGTAAGAGTTCTTACTATACGCCTTAGTAGTATGGTACCATACTATATCTCTCAACCAAGGTACCATACCGTACGAACTATGGTATAACATACTATACCATGCCATATGTAGATGAAACAAGTTCATGTAATTCTGTCGTGCCATCAACTCCATCATGTCGTCAAGGCCTCCCACCCATTTCCTCGGCCACCACTTCGTTCTTCCCGGACAGATCTTGGCCACATCTCACTCGGAAGCGGAAGAGAAGTTCTTACGTGGTCATGGTACATACGTGGAAATCGTACCGGAAGATGATGACAACGACGACGATCTAGACGATATCATGGGCGGTATGGCGGGGACTTCCAAGGTCAAGAAAGCAGGAGCACAAGCCTCTTCGGCATGGGGAAACACCGAGTCCACAAATGTAGTGATGAAAACAACAGAGGATGAGAAAAACAGTGACGACGAAAATGAGGAGGAAGACGACGAAAATGAGAATGTTCCTCTGCCTAGGGGCCATCGACGACTCATTGCTTCTGTCGCTGGAACGGTCGAGCGAGTGAATAAGCTAATTAGCGTTATACCAATGGGACAAGCTATATACTCCGGGCAAGTTGGTGATTTGATAGTAGGACGGATCGTGGGAGTGTCTGGCTCTCGATGGAAGGTCAGCCTTACATGTTCTCCTTCGTCTTTTGTTGGGACCGGCAGCATGAGAGAAGGTCAGCTGCCGTTGAGTGGAGTCAATCTTCCTGGAGGAGTGCAGCGTATTCGTACCTCAGAGGATGCACTGGCGATGAGAACTATGTTCATGGAAGGAGATTTGTTGACTTGTGAAGTACAAAATGTTCAAAAGGATGGAACGCTCCAATTGCACACGAGGAGCTTGAGGTACGGAAAGTTAGAAAATGGAGTCTTAGTAACTGTACCTCCAAGTTTAGTGTCTCGAAGAAAAAATCACATCGTGTCGTTGAAAGGAATAGCAGCTAGTGGAAATAATAGACATAACAACGATGACGTCTCGATGGATATAGATGAGGATGATCAAGAAGGAGAAGCTGGAAATATTGATGTCTACCTTGGTTTAAATGGTGGGATATGGATTCAACGAACAATTCCTCCTCAATGGGAAAAAACCATTCGTGCCGATCAAGATGAGCAGGCTCCACTTGCAGAGACTCTGCAAAGACTGCGGCATCGACACGCAACTACACCGGTATCTACTGTCGTGAGGGAAAGTATCGCAAGGGTTCGGAATGCAATTCAATGCCTGAGGCTTGTTTATTGTCAAATCAATTCAGATACGATTGAGACTGTTGCAAGAGCTAGTATAAAAGAGGGCGTTAGAGTAGCAGACATGTTGCAACCTGAATGGATTGTGAAACTGACAGAAGGAACTCGAACTCAGTAGATTATCATATACTATTACGTATTGTCAATATCCACTGGTGAAAATATGATTTACAATAATAGGTCTGGTAACTATGGAGATTCAAGACTCATCGAGGCTTCATCTTTGTAACCTTCAAAATAGTGCTAATTTCATTCTATAGAATTATGAACTTAACTGTAGCCGTGGTTTCTCAAACTCATATCGCTTCATGGGTTCTACTGATGTTAACATGAGTGGTTAAAAGAGTCACCATTTTGTCCATGTCCTTGACACCATTGTAAGGAATGAAATTAAGTAACTTGCCATGGTCATGCCAAAACCTTAACACAGGCTCTGTTTGCTCATGATAAACAATCATTCTCCTTCGAATTGTTTCACTAGTGTCATCGTCTCTCATTTTCCAATCAGTCGCCCAATTACACTGTGTTGGGCATGAACCTTCTGTGGGAAGTATAGGTGGCAGGAAGAAGCCACTTTCATTGACTCCATTGACATTAAAAGATCTATTACATATCGAGCATTTTCTTCGCCCCAATAATTTGGATATACATATATTATCTGGAACATCAAAATGTAAGGCTAGCGCTGGCTGTACGGAGATGGGCCACTGGGAAAGAAGAGATGTTTGTGCACAATTTCGTGGAAATCCGTCTAACACAACCAAGTAGTTCTTAGATTCAAATTGATTGGCGTCTATTATACCATTGTAATCATTCCTAATAGTGTCTAATTTCTGTAGAACAATATCATTGACAAATGAGTCGTCCATTAGCAGCCCTGACCTGAGAATGTCCCTCACACCATTCCCCTCGTTCGCACTTTTTTCTGCATACTGTCGCAATATTTCGCCGATACTTAAGAAAGAAGTGTTGAAGAATCTAGATGTCAACATCAATCCATAGAGACCTTTACCAGAACCTGGAGGTCCTATCAGAGATATTACTGTCATATCGCTCAAGCAAGGGCGCTTGTTCTTGTCGTAGTAACAAACTAAACTGCTACTACTACCTATCTACTTTTCTTTTCTCTTTTTCTCGTCCGAACACTTGCGACGTGACTTTTTTTGTACTATAGGCATATGGTAAAGGTGTAAGTACTCGTATGTCTGTCAATAAACCCCATCAGGGAATGTTTAGAATGGAGCCGATCCGACTATTTTCTCCAAGGTCGGATCGAACATGCTAGGTCGGATCCGGCCTCTATCTAGAGCGGCCCAATAAGTAATTACTACCCATATTCTATATTATTATACACAGATCTGACCGTTGTTGACAAGATCTCGACAGAACAAAACCAACACCGTTGTTCGAATCCGTGATATTCTAGCTGAAAATGGGTGTTCCAAAGGTGCGACGATTTGCTCTGAAGACGTGAATGCTTATGTCATTATTCGGTAGAGGCTGCAGCTGTGAGCGCTGTTAGAGGCATTGTTTTCATAATGTTTTTGCTTACTCACTGGATTTGAATCCAAAAATGACTTATTCCATGTATATAATTGAAGATTTTATCGAGAGATGCGGTATCATTTGATTGAACTAATCACTTGCTTCTGCTGCCTTGCAGTTCTACCGTTGGCTCAGTGAGCGCTATCCAAAAATCAATCAAGTTGTCACCAATGAAGCCTTGCTTCCTGAGTTTGACCATTTGTATTTAGATATGAATGGTATCATCCATGGTTGTACGCACCCTAGTCATTTAGATGTTTCGGATGTCCTTTCTGAGCGTGACATGATTTTTGGAATATTTCATTGTGAGTAGATCAATTCATTTGTCTTATCATGCAGAGTTAATTAATATTGATGAGAAAGTGTCGAAGTTCATAGCGTCCCTTTCTTCTTTTAGATCTCGATCGAATTATCACCCAAATAGTGAAGCCAAAAGTATCTGTCTTTTTAGCCATTGATGGAGTTGCGCCTCGTGCCAAACTCAACCAGCAGCGCTCTCGTCGATTTCGATCTGCTAAAGATCTGGCTGAAGCTATGAAATCGAAACGCATAACTCCCGTAGATGGTGCCGATGTTGGTGCTGGGGATCCCTATTCAGGAGCATTTGACTCAAATTGTGAGTTCTTGGACTATTTTGAAATTTATTTAGACTTTATCTGATTCATAATGTATGACTTTTCAACTGTAACACTCATCTTGCAGGCATTACTCCTGGTACTGAGTTCATGTATCGCATTTCTAACTGCATCCGGTATTTTATTCGTAAGAAAATTAAAGAGGATCCCTTGTGGAAGAACATTAAGGTCATCTTTTCTGGGCCAGATGTACCTGGTGAGGGAGAACACAAAATCATGCAACACATTCGCGACATGCGAAACCAACCCGAATATCAGCCAAATACTCGTCACTGCATGTACGGTCAAGATGCTGATTTGATCATGCTCGGTCTAGTTTCTCATGAGCCTCACTTCACTTTGCTACGAGAAATAATTGATTTTAGTGGTAGTTTTACCAAGAATGAGAATGCCTTGAAAGAAGTGAAAAAATTCACGAAACAATCAGATTTCCAGCTCCTACATTTATCAATTCTCCGTGAATATTTACAATTAGAGTTCGTTTATAGACATGATCCCAAAACCTATGACCTCGAACGAATTATTGACGACTTTGTCTTTATGACGTTCTTGATCGGAAATGATTTTCTTCCTCACATGCCGTCATTGGACATTTCTGATGGAGCATTCACTTTGTTGTTTGAGACATACAAGCAGCAACGATCTCGATGGGGGGTGGGGGAATATTTGACAAATGCTGGAACTATTAGTGATCCTTCTAGGCTAGAAGGCTTTCTGAAAGACATTGGAGCAGCTGAAGCTGACTACTTCGAAGACCAAGTAAAGAGTCAACAAGCTCAGCTAAAAAAACAAAGAAAACGAGAAAAGAGGGAGATGAAACATGATAGCACTGCTTTTGATATAGACAATAACGCTCAGAGTGTAATTCAGGACAATGCTTATCATACCATGGTGCAGTCTGTTATATCAGATGTCTCCCTGAATGGAGTTAAACTGGTTGCTGGGTGGATGCCTGAGACTGTCACCAATCAAAAAGATTTTAAAGGGAGGTATTACTTTGAAAAACTCAAACTTAAGCCGACTGATTTGGACGGTCATTTAGCTCTTCGAAAACGTTACATTGAAGGGCTCATTTGGTGTCTAGCGTACTATTACAGAGGCTGTATTTCATGGGGTTGGTTTTTCCCATATCACTATGGTCCAATGATAAGTGATCTGACAAACTTCTCTGAAATATTCAAAAGTATTAAATTTGATGTCGGACAGCCTCTCAAGCCTTTCGAACAATTAATGGGATGCTTGCCGCCAGCATCTGCTGCATTATTGCCACGGGCATACAGAACGCTTATGTGCTCGCACGATTCTCCAATTAAAGATTTCTATCCAACAGACTTCATTGTTGATATGAATGGAAAAAGGTGAGATGTTTACAGTGTTTTATTATGATTATCGCTGTTTTTTATGACCACAAAGTTTATGCTAATCACAATGGATTGCGCGTGACATTTGTGTCAGGAATCCATGGGAGACAATCAATATTTTACCATTCATCGATGTAAACTTATTAACGACAAGTATCGAAAAATATTGCCCTGATAGTTCCCTCACATCTGATGAGCACCAACGAAACCGATTAGGAAAAGTGTATAGCTATTCATACGATTCGGCGGTGAATGATACTATTCCGAGCTGTAACCGCGATATTGGACTTCCTAATATTGTGAAATGTAATTCTCGTGTTGATATACTAGAAAATCATGTCGAAGCCATTGTGTCATTCAAACCTGAACTTATTCCTGGAACGAAAATTCCATATCCAGGGTTTCCATCGCTAAATGTTCTTCCTATCGAACAGGCAGAGCTCAAAAACTGTGGAATCAACTGTTTTGGATTTCCTTCGAAATATCCCAATATGATTCTTACTTTACGTCTGATAACTCGGTTGCCCGATACTTTGCAAGTGGCTCAGAACTTACTTGGGAGACAAATTTATGTCAATTGGCCAATGATGCATGAAGCAAAGGTTAGTGCAGTATGCTAAGATTATTTTCCCCCTTCTTCCACCATTACAAATATACTCGGAAAATGCTCCTAGGTTGTTGCTGTATCCGATAGCACTTGTGAAATTCGTATGGTTAAGAAAGAATTAAAAATACGGATATTTAGCCCAAGTGAGAGTGAACGTTGGAATGCGGTATCAAGCATGATGACTGAGCAGTATCTCGTAGGTGCATCTTATCCTGGATCAGGTGGAGTCTTCATTGGAGATGTGCAGATTCGATTTAAAGTAGTTCCTCTTCAGGGTATGAAGATATCACCAGTAGATGGTTCAAGTAAGAAACTTTTCGGTAACGAGGAGGCTGACATTCCTCTTCAGATGGCCCTTCTCAATCCTCCCGCACCCGATCCCCGATTTATAGAAAGAGGACCGATTACTTTAAAGGATCGATTCCCTCCAAAGTCTAGAGTGGTTGTTACGAAAGGAAAATATAGAGGCTGCATTGGAAACGTATTATATGTCATCGATGAAAAACTTATTGGCGTAAATGTGCAAATGCTACCTCCAGAACCGCCATTCGGACTTGCAATAGCGAGGAGTGTACAGGAGTCATACATCTCTGCTTATGAAGCTTCAAAAATACTTCGCATGGATCCTCGAATTTTCGGTAAAGTCACAGCCAATCTCTTTGTAAGGTAAGTGTCCTTCACGAATCATATCATTTACACTGCTTTTGCTTCAAATTATCTTACAAAATATTCTTAAAGTCCTGGTAGATATAACCTTGGCTTGAATTTAAAGTATAAAGATAAACGATATGTACTTGGTTATACGCGAGTGAATGATGCCTCGCGCTTAAAAAAACACAACAAAAATGATGCGAAGTCATGGCTGGCGGGAGATGCAGTGCTAGTAATTGGAAGCAAGCGTATGAATGTTTTAGATGATGGTGATTCCGGAGAGGAAGAAAATCAAAAAGTCAGTTGGGAATTCACCCCAAAGGCTGTGCGCTTAGTCGCAGCGTATCGAAACACTTTCCCTCAACTCTTTGTGGCACTTGGGAAAGCCCCAGAAGAACGATATTATGACGCACAAAAACTTTTTGGTCCAAAAGGTGAAGAGACATTGCCTGTTGTTCTGGAATGGTTGAAAAGCATTGAAACAGCGCAGATGCCTCGAATTCCTTACACCACTGATGCATTGCCTGTGGCTGCGGTTCATGCTATTCAGCGAGCTGTTGATGTGAGAACTGCTAATTTGGCAAAAGATAATGCAATGGAAAACATTAATATGAAAATTCCCGCGTTAGCACTTTATAAAGAAGGTTCAGTGGCAGCTACTGATGTCCTCCTAGCGTCAGAGCAAAGTATACGTCCTCCCCCTGAACTTGGTGATAGAGTTGCAAATTTGTGTGCTAATGGTGTCCCCTTTGGTGCAAGGGGAACAGTTGTTGCAATTCATGATCCAGCAGAAGGATGTGTTGAAATAGTCCTAGATGAAGAATTCATTGGAGGATCAACTTTGCAAGGTACTTGTGCTAACTTTAGAGGAAAGCTTTGTGTGTGGAATCATCTTCTGAAAATTTCAGCATCAGATAGCAATGACATAGTCAATGAGATCATTCCTGTTGGGCATGGCAGAACAATGATGGGAAAGTTGATGAATAACATGTTGGAAACAGAAGCAGTTGTA
>JALLAW010000495.1:0-12901 GCA_036939535.1 Cyclotella kingstonii | reverse complement strand
CCAGTATGTATACTGGCTCATTTCCCATACGGGCACCAACATATACATTGCACCCATATACATAGTGTTAAAATCCATATGCATAGAACTGACCATATGTATAGTGTTAACTGTAGCTATACATACAAATTGCCTGGGTTATGAGCCCACTCATCTTAGACTTCGATCATGAAAATTTGACAAAATTTCTTGTGAGTATTTCACGAAAAAAGTTAAGATTAGTGAACGTTCAACTGTGATCGCCAAAGTGAGAACAATATCTATGCTATCATTATACACAGAGTACTGGGATTCTGAAAAATCCCAGTATAGGAAAACGTGAAAAAATGTGTGGCTGTGATGAAACAGTCGTCTTTGGCCAACTGTATGGATATGGTGACTGACACTATGTATATAGGTTTCTTGCGTATACAGGTGTAAACAGGTATATCATACTGTAATTTATCTTACATAAAATAGTACACTATTTTGCATATAGTATAGTATATGTTTTTGACAATTTATCACTAGGGGCCAGTTATAAATAGTCAATCCAAATTTGTGTCAAATTAACTACCTAGTTATGAATGGTTAACTACCAATTTGTAACTGGGAGGGGTAGGTTATGAGCCCAAAATTAAAATCATTTGTTCATGTGATAATCGTCAATATTGTCTATCCGCCGTGCGTAGCACGTACGTTTTTGTTGTTGTTCGATTTTACCCGTTTCTAGACGGGAATCACCAATTGATGACTAGTTACATACGGATGGGGTCTTACATACGGGGAATGTAACCCCGCTACCCATATGTAAGACCTCCAAAAAAATTTGGTTGTCCGCAAATGGGGATTTTTTCTGATCAGCTGTAACTGGTCACTACCCAGTTGTAATTAGGTTTCCAACCCAAATCGGAACTGACATATATACAGAGGCTGTATATATATAGTTGAAATCAGTATGAGTTGAACTCTCAGTATACATAGTGTTAACTCTCACTATATATGCTGGATGTATTTGGTTAAGAGTCCACTACTCTATGACTCTTTTTATGTCATATTTGCCAAAAAACATGTGAGTCAGAGACAAAGGACAAAAACAGCCATGCAAGTAGAACACTTTGCAGAGTCCCTTCAAAACCAGTATTACATTTTATAATCGCTTCATCACATTCTATGCCCACTCTTTTGAAAATGAGTGATTCTCTTTCCGTTGAGTTAACTGGTCATGAAAAAGCCTTTTATCAGTCAATGAGTCGATTGACTCGGAGAAAGGGTTTAACATGCGCATTATGGATAAGAGTAAGTAGTTACACATCGTGAATCTTTTGAAACGTGTCAAACGTGGCACTTCTCTTGCTCAGATTCGAAAAGAGGGACATGGAAAGGTCGATAAGTACTTCAAGAAGTTCATGGTGCATAATTTCGATGTGGAAGGTGACGTTCTTTAGAGAGGCAATTGAAGTCTCCAGACGGTACTGTCGTTCCACTCGATCAAACAAAAAGGGTTTGTTATTATGAGCAGTTGTTTTCATGTCTGCAACTTGCACATGGTGATGATCATCCGAAAGGATTGACCCTTTACCACAGCGTCTACTCAAGGTACTTCAACATTCCACGAGAGACCTGCAAAATCTTTACGGAAACGTGTCCTCGTTGCATTGAGCGGGTGGAAAGAAAGAAGTCGATCGCTGGTCATCTGCCAATCTTGACCAGTGGATTTGTTACCCGAGGCCAAATCTATTTTATCGATTTTCAATCTTCTCCTGATGGAGAATTCAAATTTTTACTAACATATATCAACCACGGCACTATAATGGCTTTTTCAACTGCCATGGTTTCCAAACCTGTCGCTGCTGTGGCCCAAATTCTTTTTGACAGATTCACCATGTTGGGGCCACCAACAATTCTCCAAGTCGACAACGGACGCAAATTCTTTGGAGTTGCACCTGATAATAAGTCCATTAGGGTTACCAATCCAGTATTTACATTGCTAATAGCACTATATATACTGCTATTAGCAGTATGCATACTTGTAATGACACTATATATACTGACATTTTAGAAAAAATCGCAGTATACATACTGTCATTACCAGTATGTAGACTGCTATTTCCATTTTTTTTCTCGAAATAGCAGTATACTACATGCTGTCATCATCAATATGTATTGTAATTTCGAAAAAAATTTGAAAATAGCAGTTAATGCCAGTATGTATACTGTCATTTTGCAAAATATTAGAAATAGCAGTATACATACTGTCATTGACAGTACGTATACTTTCTAATGATAATACTCCCCCTTTTCCCCTCATCTAACTCCTTCTTCTACTACTGTCTTGCTAACTTATCACACCAGCAATTATGTTTGAATTGAAGACTCAGTTGACTCCATGACAAGTAATCATCCATATGAGAGCTTACGTGTTCATAAACAATTTGGCCCTTCATCAAGCTTTTAACCATCCTTAGGCCTCTGTTTACGTCAGCGCGTTTGGAAGAGGGTCTTACTCGCCCTGTTGCTTGTGATGCTATCCAGAGGGCTTTCTGGTTGCAACACATCACTTTGACAGTCCATTTGTCGCCCTCAACATACTCAGTTGTGATTGTCAACAAAACGTGGATTGTGTTAAGACCGGGTAACTCAGCTCTAAATGAATTAGATTCCTCACAAGCTTCCCAGCTTCTACCCCTGAACTAGGTCCCTTCACTGATAGAATAAAAGATCCATAACCAAAGACCCATCGGTCACTGCTACAATGTCTTTAGATCTCACTCCTAACTTGAGCCATTCAAAGATTACTGACTTTTTTTATTTGTCTGTATGTTATTCCCAGTCATCTTTCCTACCCTTCGCTTGGTATAATTATCCAGACTGACCCTGTTTTCATCATTCGGCGGAGTTACCAACTTATATTTATCGATGTTCTTAAGAAGACTTTCTTTCCTATCCCTTACATTGAAGCGAGAAATCTGTCTTTCGGTAACTCGATTACTGCCGATTCTTTATAAGCGTACCTGTTCCATGTCCTAGCAGTTTGATCTTTTTCAAATTTTGTGCAGCCATCATTAGATATCTTTTAAACCATATCATCCCTGGGACCATGAAACCATTCCCATATTCTGTGTCCTTGTGATTTCCATTTGCCTAATCCTTCGCATCTCGTCTCGTGTTTGTATGTCCATTCTATCCAGAATTTGTACCGCTGCTTTCAATCGTTCGCACTAAGTTCTTCAATCGGGAAGATAAATTTAGAGTTTGATTTTTCATCTTTCAAAAATACATTTTTTTCCAGATACTTTCCATCCGGAGACCTATTATATCAGATAGAAAGAATATCCTTTTAGCCAGCCTACATGTTGATTGAGATTAAATCTTTTCCTATAGAGTTTTTTGGTGAATAACTCGACTAGTTCAATATCCCTTTCTCTCGGGAGTACCAACGAATCATAGTGCATAGTTAGCTAAATCCTATTCCTGTCTAAGCTACTCCAAAGAGCTTCGACCCAGGATTGTGCTGCTAAAACTCCTCAACTTTCAAAACTTTGTAGCAATGGGTTACCTGACTATCCGATTTAGATCTGTAACAATTGTAGGGTACATTTGAGTTTAAGGCTGATGTTTACTTTGGTTTAATAATGTTGTAAAAAAAGATTCAATTTTCTATTAGTTGTTCAGTATTGAAGTCAAACAGGCCAAACCCTCCAAAAGTGTGGTGCAGTATCCTCCAACTTTTTCACCCATTCATGCAGGTACCATACATCGGAAGTAATTTGTAATTACTCTTATTAAAGATATCATATCTTTCTTGCAAACTGCTAGAAATAGTTCTATTCCATATCTCAGACCTGGCCATAGCTGTTTCCTGTAAGCTACCCAGGCTCTATATGCCGGAAGCTTGGTAATATCTTATCTATCTAATCATGTATTATGTTTCTCTTCTAACCACTTCAAGTGATCTAGATACTCTTGGTTCACTGTTGGCTAACGTTAATTTTTTTCCTATCTCCGTTTGCAATGCCTCCTCTACTTCCTCTTTCGTCTCGTAAGTAACCAACTCTCCATTCATCTTCTTGGCGACCATGCTTACAATGCTTGAGCGTGGCTCTTTTATTGCCTTTTTAATTGTGCTCCATACTCTTTTGGCTGCGTTCCTGTTCATTTTTTGTTTTATCTCACTCATTTTCATTCTGTCCTCCTCCGCTATAGCTCTAGCCAGACAATTCTGCAAGTGTTGTGTTCTAACCAGTTTCTCTTGAATCAACTTCTCTTTCCATCTCCTTCTGCAATATTGGCCTTGGGCTTGTAGCTCTTTTACATCCACATCCAAGTGATTGAAAATTTCTTTCCTTTTGGCTAGCCTATTCAATTTTCTTTTTGCTCTTCTGCCTAACTGCCTCGTCTTCATCAGCGCTTTATATGCTTGCCATTTATCAAGCCAAAAACTTGACCTGTGGCCTTCTCCGCATGCGTTTTAATTTCTGCTACTTGAGTAAAGACTTGTTCCATTGATTGCCTTGTCCCTTTCGTCATGTCTAATTCTCTTTTCTTACTCTTATTCAGTGTTCTGAAATTCTCAAGAATTCAGTGGATTTTGAATTTTTTCGACGATCGACATAAATGATTTCGTAGCTTTTTCATTGGACAAGAGTAGTCTCCTCTTAACTTGTCTCACTACTTCACTTGTTTCTCTCCTACTATAAATCTTGCAGACACATCTATTGTAACTCTTCTATGATCTCCCGGAGACGCAGCGAAAGTCAAACTTACATTCGTGATTTCTACTCCAGAGGAGATAAAACCACCATCTATGGGATATGAGCCGTTAATATGAGTGCTAAAATCTTCGTCTCCCTACCAACAGTGCGTGATTTTTTTACTCCTTGTAAAGAATTTTTTACTTTTTCCCTAAAGATTCCATCTATAATATAGTCATTTGCATCGATCAGTAGTATGAATTTGTTCCCCAGCTCTATCCCTTGCTTGCGCTACGGAATCAGGTCATTGTCGAACATGTCTTGAGGCAGTATCAACCTATCTTCTACATTAATTTTGTGTTTGTCAATGTATTCTGATGTTGCCTGTACATCGATTTCAAGTCTACTTTTCCATTATTTCCATTTCTGTAAGCTACTATCATTCTGGTTGATATGCTGTTGTTTTTGTAAAAACTCTATGATGTCCATCTCCTTAGACCTCTGTAGTCCTCTTTTAAGTCTTTCACGTATTTGCAAGCTTCCCTTTACCATTCAGCCCTACTTCACCTGGTTGGTTCATTTCAACTGTCTTCCAATTGTTGTCTGACGTAATGACATGTGCAGTCTTGTAGACATTGACGCAAGTTGTTTTCTTTATTGTAAGACGCCTGGCAACTTCATATTTTTCACGTAGCTCTTCCACTTGATGAAGTTTAAGTACTCTGCTGATGTCTTGGGCACATCCTCCCATCTGACACATCATTAGTCTAACTTGTCCCTCTTTATCCTTAATAGTTCCCACTTGTTAAAAGGATCCCGCGATCTGTCTGTGCACTCAGCTTCTAGTTGTTGACATCAGTCTTTATAGTCATGACTAAGGCTTCTATTGCCCTCTCTAATCCTTCGGTCTAAGCTGGATATTTTATGCCTAGACCTTATTTTACTTGATGATTAATCCTTATTTTACTTTGGCAGTTTGGGTAATCTGGAATGCTACTGTTTATATTTCTTAATCTACTTCTGCTTAAGCGATATAAAGTCCTTTCAAGTGTTAGTTTTCTTTTACTTGATAACTTTTTATCCCCGAGCATTTCTGACTGACCCCTTATACCTCTACCTTCATAGTCAGTTTTAAAGATAGAAGGCTTTGTCTCTCTGCTCACCAGTCACCACGCCTGAATTTGGATCTTGGTCCAAAGTCAAGGTCTTGCTGGTCACCTTTTTTCTTTAAGGATCTCCTAGAAACAATCCTCTAGAAAGAGCCTTCTGTCATTGGGATCACTGATGATTTCCAACTGGAGTATTTCCCACAGCGGATTTGTTCGTTCTTGTCTAGATTGTATGTTTTATCAACGTTTACGTCCAGCAAGATGATCTTGACTACACACAATATTTTCAAAGCCTCTCCCTCAATTAATTCAGCCAGATTCTTAATAAAGGTATTGACCTCTTGCAGAGTATCCTCAGCTAACTTAGTACTTCCCTCTAAGTTCAGCCTTTCTCTGTAATGCTGTTCAGTGTCCTCCACTTTAGATAAATACTTTTCATTCTCATGCAGAGATTCAATCTCTGTTGTGTATTTTTGGGATTTCCTGCATTTTTGTTTGGTCATGTTTCTAGTTTGGTATCATTTACTATATTCAAGATTGACTGATCTTCGCCTGACAAGGCTTGAGTGCATTTACTACTCTCATTAACTAAACTAAGATTATCTAAAAAAATCTACACTCACCAACTGTTTCATCTTCTTCCTCAGAATCTGCTTAAAAACAGTCAACGCTGTAAATTGAATGACACTTGGATCTTTCAGAGTAAAATATTTGTTGTCCAAAATCGGCAGTCCTGAGTTAATGTTTAATGAATCGGAATCACCAGGTTTATTTCCCCTAATGTTAGTTTCTCCTCATAATCCACACCCTCATGCAATAGATTTAATTCATCCTCAGTTAATCATAAAGTTTCTTCATTGAGACCTTTTAACACATTTGCTAAAATATGTTTCGGCATATATTCCTTGATTTTGGCAAAGTCAGCATTAGAGTCATATCTAGTATGGTCAAATAGTGCAGTCTGTTCTGGTGAGAACACTCTTTTCAATAGCCTCTTGACATTGCTTACTTCAGCTCCTTTTCTGACTAATTTATAGAAGATTTGAGGTACATGGCATTTGATAAACTGACCCACGCAACTTGATCTCCAGCCTGATCTTTTGACACACAGTACCACACCTTCTTATATTTGGTCTTTGTTTTATTAGCTCTCTTCTTGTCTTGAGTAAAAATCATTTCTATTTATTACTTCTAAATCATCCATAGCATCCTTAACTGTGAAGTTTTCTTCAACCTTAATGATTCCTTCTGAGTCAGGTAAAAAATTCATATTCATTGGATTGTTGACTGCTTAATCCAGGAACTCGGATGAAACCCATGTTCCTCATGCACATTTCATGAATGTTGATCTTCCTAACACAGCTCTCTTTTCCCCCATCTTAGTCTTCTTCATCAGGAACTTCAGTGAATAGGTAAATATTCCCCAGGATAGTACTGTAAATATTGGAAGTTAAGATCCTCGCATGGACTCTTGAATTTGTTGATAATTGTATGGTTGCTGGTAGAAAGAGCAAATACGCTAATGCTACCACATTAGTGACCATCTCTGCATCAAAAAATGCATTTGGGAGTCCTCATCTTCTGTAAAGCTCCAAATGGCCGCTTTGCCTCCCAAGAGCTTCCCACTTACCCAAGACGCATAAGTATGCCTGTCAAGAGATTATATGGGTGGGTGACAATGTGATGTTGGACTTGGTAAGAGGAATATTGCAGCCTTACACTGCGATGGCTTCATCTCACATTGTGCCAATTCATTATCTTGATGCATATCGCTGCCACATGTTGGCATCTATGATAGATGCCATCAGATTCATGGTGTGAAAGTGCCTTTTTTCAAGTGAATGTACATATCTCTGCCAGCCAGTAGACATTGACATGAACAATCCACTTAGAGATCACATGCGACGACAGTGTATGGAGTGGATAGTCGATTCTGGAGTGGATGAAACAGCCATTACACTAACTCCACATAGAGGAGAGATTGTGCAATATACCAGGGTTGCATTGAAAGGAATAAATGCGTCAATGATCTGAATCTTTTGAGGCATGGAGACTACAGCTGGTTTCCAGCGGACAATTGTATCAATATGGATTATTAATATAACAATTTAAACTTTTATCCATTATTTTCTAAAACAATGTTTCATTCACTCTCACTATCATCTTTGACAGTTTTATTTTTGGAAGTCGCTTTCTTCATCTTTGAATTTCTACGAACCATCTCTATAACAGAGGCCATCACAATCATCCTCCTGTTTCTCTTCAGTTTTTTTTTGTTATCTTTCTCCACCACTTTTTCTTTCTTTTTCTCTATTTTTACTTCTGTTTTGCGCAGTACTCGCATCAAAGACGTGAATCTTTCAGGAAGTTTAATTTTGCTACTATAGAATGAATATTCATTACTTGAATTGGTGTTTTAAGTGTTCATTGGGTAATGATAAAGGACATCATCAAATTTTAAATTCTGCACTAAATGAGCTTACATTTATTTTATTGACCTCTTTGTGATCCAGCCTTCAATGGTCTTATGATCATTCCAAAAACAGTAGCTGTCGTCTCATAATTCTCCTTGTAAAGTTTTAAATGCAAGAAGGAGTAGAGCCGCTTTATTGTTTCACTTAATTTTTTCCTCCTCCGGTTATCTGGATAATTATAAATTTCCTTCTTTTCATTAGCTTCTAACAGCAGTTGATATCTTTTACTTTATTGAAAAGTTCAATTTTAACTCTGGTATCCAACGCTGAAATATTGTCACACTATGCCATAGTATTATTCAAACATTGAATCATTTTCAACTGCTTCTCTATATTATATTGTAATATTTCAGCATTTCACTTCACTTTCTTTGATCCAATTATTTTGGATAATCGAGATTTATTTATTAGCAGAACAAACGAACGAAAGAGTTCATGTTGAGTCAACTTTAATGAAGGGTGCTGATGTTAGGCTTCGACCAACAAAAGGATATTCAAACGTGCCAACATACTATTGTCTTCTTAGACTTCACTACAAACTCTTGAGGGTAACCAAGAATCTAGTACCGACTTAGACTTACAACGTAGACATATTAACGTCTGATGAGTTAAAGATGCACTCAGAAAAATAGGCAAAGATGGCATATTACACGAAGGGTTGGAATTTTCCATAAATGAATGTTATAATAAAAACGAAATCAACCCCAAAGCTGTAAAATCTGACAGTCCAATGAACGAATTTAGCTTCGGAAGGCCCGACGCAGTCTTACATCATTAGCAGGATCCCAGTTGAGGGACTGTAAGAATATAAGGATACAATATACAAATATTATCTCAAGTGTGCCCTTAACTAATGAATTACGAGAAAATGTAGTTTGTTGGTTAATTGAAAACATTCCTGGTTGAATGGCCATTCTCAGTAACTTTGAAGACAGAAACCTAAGTTCTTACTGTTCTCGTTGTCATGAGCAAACAAATTGGAAGACACAAAAAAGATACCTAAAATTTTTATGTCCAGTCACCACTGGCACTGGATGATCACTGGTCCTCCGTCTCAAGAATTAAACATTGTTAAGGCAGCTATTGTGAAATCCGAATGCATCATTCACTATGTTTTCTTGATTCTGATGAAAGCTTTATATCTGCATACTTTAGCATTTCAAGACTACGAAATCTAGTGTCATTCACTCTTGAATTTAATTGGGAGAAAGTAAAGGAGAAAACTATTTCTGTGATTGAAGATTGTATAACCAATCTTAACGGAATAAAGAACTGAATTAGTTCCCAATCCAGAATATGTACTCTCAATTATAAGTCCAATCGTTTAGGGCTCTTGAAATACATGTTAATAAAGATCATTCTTCCTCTGGGAACCCAGTCGCGAGAATTCACGTAACAATTCTAGAACTGTGTTAATAGCACTAACCTTGAAACCATTAATATCATTTTTATTGTTATGAGGTTGATATTGAAAGTAATCCTACAAAAATAGCCACTGCTAACCCCTGGAAAGAACATTCTCTCATGAGTATTCTAAATTATGACAGGAAATCTAATCATGCATCCTCATCATTAAGTTTCTCAAAGATTCAGAGAGCCTCAGCATTGCCACACAGTTTATCAGTCATATATTGCCTCAACTCTCTTGGGATTCAAATTTCATAAAGTGAGATATTATTGTCAAGTTGAAAACCTATTTTTATTACTATCCACAATATATAAAATGTTTTTTATGTCTGTATTGAATGTCATGACTATTCTATTTTCAGCATTGATGAGGTAGGTGGATTGTTTTGTTAGAAAGAAATACACTGATTAATCCACAAGGTTATACTTACTCTTGCAAGAATGGCTGTTAGATGCAGTGGGAGATACTATAATAGATGAAGGTGGTGAAGTATTTCTTCAAATGCTCATGCAAAACCGTAAACGCAGCTATCATTCCCTCACGCCCTCTTCGACATCGTTACACTGTCAATGAATGTCATTATTTTGTAATACTTAAGTCAAATCAAGCGATGGCATCCCACTTTGTGCATGCGCCTTTAATTTTGGCATTGACAAGAATAGTCTCTACATCTGGATCAAGGAGCATTCTAAACTTAAGATCTACAAAAAGCCTACTATTGCAATAAAAATGACCTGCCTCTAAACTTGATTCCAACTCGAGTGAATTAGTGCTGATTTCTCTATCAAATCGCACTTCCTGAAGATGATATCTGTTAGACATTTGATCTTGGGACTCATGAATCTCAAGGAGCATCTCATGCTACTATTCAGGATTCATTTGACTTCATCAGAGGCTTTTGTCCACTTCTGCATGGACCAATGCGTGAACCTTGTTTCTTCTTAAACATGAATCAAAATCCTGTGTATTATTCGATTTTTAGATGTCAGAAGAGTATGCATGGACTTCCAAAAATAAATTGCATCATAATACTGTTGCTGTGGCAGTATCTGCAGTAGGGAATGTTCTTCAGCCTACTTAATCAGAAAGATGCGTTAATTTTATTTATTTATAAGTTTATAATAATGTCTTATATGTCTAATGCTGAAATGGTAACTATTTTTATAGGTTAAAGTGAAGGACGTATTGCTATCAGATCATGGAGCTCCTCATTACGCTTCCAAGACAAGTCATGGATAGATGCTTCTGTTGCGCATAAGTGGATATTCTTTTGAGCCGTATGTTTATCAAGCGCTGGAGGGTACAATTACAATTTTAATGTTGGAATCGTACTGTGCTCCCATGATAGAAGAGATACAGAATCTTGGTGCTAAAGTTTTTCATATTCCTGGCAGTTGCACCAGAAATGGTTCACCTACTGGCATAGGGGTTATCAAGTAATTTGTAGTTCTTCAGATGTAATGTTATAGCACATTTAATGCACGCACGTGCCCTATTTCATCTTCCACTTTTTACTTGCCACATTCACATTAACAACCTCATATAATGTACTGCAATAGCGACAACGTTAGCACCCGAATATTTTAGCAGATTCATCATTCTACCATCCAAAACCATGTCTTTTATACTTTATATAAGAGTACATCCCTTGCTCACCATAAATATCCTTTCAACAACCCAAATTCTTGCGTTGCCAGTGCGACTATCTTTGATTGTGTGAATTGTTTCTGCTGTGGCTCCCTGTAGCAATAACTCCATTAAATACTTCTTTGCTAGAAAGCCAGTTCTTCCTCTTTTCGTACATTTCAATTCATTGTGCTTAAGATCAGCAAGTTAATAAATAAAGGGCATTGAATGTGCAAAGAAGATTGCCGGAAGCAATATCATTATTCGTTTGATGAGTTGCTGTCCTAAGAGAAAGTTGCGGCAGTAATACATAGTCATACATCACCGCCAAATGCTGATACAGAAAGTTCTGCCAAAAAAGCGTAAGAAACTGTCTACCATTCTTAAGGATCTGAGGACTTTAATTGTTTCCAAACTTTATCATCTGATGATAAACATAGGATGAATAGTCAAGCAAAGCATCGAGAGGAGGTTGCTGAAGCCTTTTTCAAAGCAGTGGAAGCAGTTATTAAAAGTGCATAACTTTCTGAAAGAAATGTGCACGAAGCACATTGTCAAAAACAGATAAAAGAGAAATTTTTAGGGAGAAATAGTAAGTCTGTATATTGGTGAATGCTGCTCGAAATTTTTGACTCTCTTATGTTTGCATCTTATAGCTTCTTGTCAATTGGAAAAATCAGAAAATGCACCGAGATGTTGAAATCATAGCAACAGATAAGTAACATTGAGGTGGAAGAGAAAAGTTTGATCTTTCATGTAAAAGGATTTCTATGTAACATAATGTAAGGAATTGACGACTGTTTCTTAAGTAGATCATTGAAAAAATGCCTAAATTGAGAAATCAGCAGAGTATGCCATTGAACGAAGTCAGTCCAATGATTTAAATGTCATTAAATAATGATGTTACTTAAAATTTATAATCTCTGGCACGAATCATTTGATCTAGTAAGAATTGTGATATTGAATTGCAATCATTATTCTGATGCTGTTCATCATTATGACCTCCTTTAGTTACATCATCTTCTATGTTTTCATATTCAATGTCCATCTGGCAAAGAGGAAAGTTTCATTTTCATCAACGAACATGATATTCAATATAATACATGACTCAAGATATAGAAGTATTTTCTATAGCAACGCTGATATGACTCTTTTATTTCATATCTGATTGGGGTTAAAATGAAAATTTTCTTTCAGTTGAGTAAAACAGTCCTTGACTTAGACTCTTAATATTTATTGAAGTAAAGCTTATTTTCTATTACTAGATTGTATCTTGTTCTTTGTATGCTGGTATCATTATTCGGCCAACTTCAAATGCATACTTGACAATGATACATTAATTTGATTAAAGAAAAACATGTGGATAATGATATAGTTTGGAATTGCACCACACTTTGGTGCTATGTGTTCACCCTAGATAACCTGATAAATGATAAAGAATACATCATTGCAGGTCACAGATTATCATTGTACTCAATGAATAATATTGCTTCTTACAATAAGTTTCAACATTATTGTCTTGACCTGGTTTCTCTTACAGCTGAAGCAATCTCCCATCAACAATGCCTGTACATCCAAGAAAATTGTCATACTGATAACAGATCGGAAGAG
>JALLAW010000494.1:0-12903 GCA_036939535.1 Cyclotella kingstonii | reverse complement strand
TACCTTTTCGTTAGGTAGAGAGGTACTATTTGTCTGTTCTTCGTTTTTACCTTATCTCAAAACATACTACTGCGTTCTCCTATCTACTCTCTGTTCAACCAAGAACTAATGCTCAAGCGGACATGGGATCCCCGAGAAATCATCACGAAGGTGACCATGACCGCTCCAACAATAATGGGCATACTCACAATGATTATCAAGACCACTATTACAACTATCAAGAGCAGCAGCAACGGTATCCCCCTCCTTATTCTGCAAATTCTAAATTTGAGCGGAAACGTAAACGAAAGAGAATGCCTTCGTATTCATCATTGAGTGGCACCTCCACACCCAATCAAACTTCCCTGACGCACTCACATACTCAAACATTTCATGGAAAGGATGATAATCCAGATTATTACGATAAACGAAGTATTTATTCTGGAAGAGATGACTCTGAGCACAACGTTGAATTACACTACGGTAGTCGAGAATTGACTCATAGAGAAGATGAAGTGAACGGTTCCAGATCAAGTTTTCGTAGGCGTCATCACGATTCTTCCGATAGAAGCCAAATGCGTGAAGATTACTATGGGTATAATCCCAAGGACAACAATTCTCAAGATGATGATGAAAACGCCGCTTGCAAGTCCAGGTCTGAATATTATTCAAGCAAGAAGAGGCTATCTCATGATGGATCTCAGTCGAATACTAATAATCATAATGAAAGCAGGGATCACAGTCAAAGAAGTGGGAATGTCCGACGCAAGGAAATGGATAATGCAAGTGGTGACTCATGTTTTGAGGATTCTCGTATTCCTAATTCCAGCTCCATTACAGAACAAAAGGAATCTAGTATCAACGTAATGAAAGAAGAGAATGAACTAGTATGCAAAAGAAGTATCCTCCACTGCAACCGTAGCGACAAACGAAAAATGAAATCAGTCTCTTGGGGACATGACACTGTTCAACAAAGTTCCAACAAAAATTACTGCAATATTAAAGGTCATAACCACCTTTGGAAACATTGTCCCAATAATCCCTACTGTAAGAAAGTCAATGATAAGAATTTTTCCATCGAAAGTCAGAGTTATCAACGGAAAGATTCTTCAAATCAAGCCAAAAACTCTACTCAAAAAGCTCCGAAACAAAATTTGTGCCGATTAATAGGCCATCATCATCTATGGAAAGATTGCCCATGCAATCCACTTTCAGTAATGTTTAACAAGAATTCAACGCAGGAAAAGGATCCTCAAAAAAATATTGAGAAGTATAACGAAATGTGTAAAGTTGCTCTTACGGGAATGCAAGCTGAAGTAAAACGTTTTACAAACATTGATGTCAACTACAACAATGATAAACCTTGCGCATTACCAAAGTCATTACCATCAATTAATTCAATTCTTGGATCCAATAATGTGAAGAATGCGACCTTGAAAATACCACCTCTTGTGTTGGCAGCGTCAGAAAGCTGTCAAGATGTGCAAGAACATAGAGAAATGAACAGGACTAACTGTGGAAGGGGTTTGAATAATGTAAGAGATTCTGATTTTTCCAAAGAAGAGCGAAGTAAAAAAATGAGAAAAGTAACTTCCACTGGTGTTGCGCTTCATGAAGGAATGAAATCTTTCAATCAATCTAGAAGTGAAACAAGAGATCTACAATGTTTACAATATACAGACTCCAATCATGGCGCCCCCAAAGTCCTATTAGCAGAGAGAGGCAATATTGTCAAAAATAAAACGGTGCACTCAAGTACAAACACATCTATTGAGCCTATTGTAACTGCAACACATGCAATGCCATGCCAGAAAAAAACTCAGATGCTAGTGGCTCCACTTGGTAACAATGCAATTCCTTTGAAAAAACACAAAACATCACGACTAATATCCAATCAAGGGAATTTTTTCGCAGATCATGAGTCTAGATTTGACTTTGAAAAGAAAGTTATCGAAGCAGACAATTCTCAAATGAAAAAATCAGAATCCAATGTTTTAAATGGTAGTTCCATAATTTGTTTGGATTCTGCTACTGATGGGGCTGACACTGTAAACCCTATGCATTTAATCCACAGTAACTCTATTGAAAAAGAATGTCATTGTGAAGAAACTGCAATAACCCCTTTAGAATCATCTACAGATTCAGATAATGAAAGAAAGCATAAAAACGAAGGCATGATAGAAACAATAGCTGTGAAAACTAGCAGTATTGAAATTCCATCAGAGAATCATCAACACACCATTATAGACAATAATGATGCCACTTTTACAGTGGATGAGTTTTTAACAAATGTTGGGTTAGAAGGTGAATCAAATCTTCTTACTGATGACATTCTAATAGAAATGGAAAAGGAGCTCCTTAGGGCTATTGAGAATAGCATAAAAGCGAATACAATGCACAGCGTAATACCATTCCTTGAATCCGATGCAGCGAATGGCTCCTCTTGCCTGCAAAAGCGAGCTGTTGATGGTTCTACAGATAATGACAAGAATAAAATGACACCTTTAGACAATTTAGTATATCTGAATAATGCACACACGGCTCGAAATGATCTGAGAACGCTACAACTAAAATCTCCTCGTTATGATCATGAGGAAACTCAATCGGAGCCGAAGAAAACTATAATGTTTCCAGATGAAAAAATACAGGACTGCTTACGCGTTGAAAGTGTCAGAGTGGAACGGAACTTAGACACGATCATGCAGAGTAGCTCAGATACCTTGTGTACATTGGGTACTTTTTTCGCTGAGTCTGAAACCCGAAAGGAGTCGTTATCTGACCAAAATGACCGATCAGTTAATGAACCTATGGAGAAATTAAATGTAGATAGTGAGCCTTCCGATAATGCATCTTTTATGGGGAAACACTCAATATCAATAAACCCTCTTCTGCTACCGAAGTCAACTGACTTCACGACTCATCCTGACATTTCCATTCATAATCATGTAATTGATCAGAGCTATGAGACAATTGAAGGCGCAGTATCTCTGCTTGAAAATAATGGACTGACTACACATCCTTTTCAGCCTGTACCTGATAATCACTCTTTGAATCAAAATGTTCCTTGTTTTTGGTTTTGTAACAAATGCCATCTTGTGTTCTCACTTGCTGAAAGGAATGAGGCGTGGAGACATGAAATTATCTGTACAACAGTTGAACCCTCTGACCATGAGTTACATGATGAATCAACACTGCTAAGTTATGAAGCTCAAAATAGCGGAACTTTCAATATGGACTCCAAATTTTACTTTGAACCTAAACGCTGTCCCATACCAGTTAATGACTTCATTGCGACACAGACTATTTGTCAGAAGCTCAATAAAAGTCCATCTATGCAAGAGATAGCTGGTAAACTTCAAAAGCATCTCCAGAAATGGGACTTGAAGTACAATGCAATATGCCAATTCAAGAAAGACCATGGGCACATTAATCTCCCTAAAAACTTCGAGCCAAGCAAGGAATTAGGCAACCTTGATACCTGGCTGAAAATTCAAATGCTGAAATATCACCGGGGAAAACTTCCTCCCAGTCATTCAAGTATGCTCAAATGTATAGGGGTTGATTTCGAAAGAAAAAAGCACACAAAGAGGAATTGGATTTCGAAGTACAATGCATTATGCCAATTTAAGAGAGACAATGGTCACATCAATATTCCTGTAAACTTCCAACCCAATAAAGATTTGGGAAATCTAGACACATGGCTAAAGACTCAAAGGGGGAAATATCATAAGGGTCTTCTTTCACCTGATTCTGTCAAGATGCTTGAAGACTTAGGGGTAAATTTTGAAAGGACTAAGAATTCGAAAAAGGATGCAAAACTCATTCAGCAAAGCTCCAATTATCGCGATGAATGTATGGTTGAGTCCTTGGTCATGAATACTGTAGAGCAGTTGTCGTCTAGCAGCATGATATCCGGGTTACCATTACAAAAACTGACAGTTTTGGAGGTTTCTTCCGGTAAATATCACTTCGCATGAACTTAGCTTACTAATATTGATTTTCGTTAACTGTTTTCACTTTTTAATATTGATTTCATCAACCAGAAACATTGCACCATTTCCAAGTTGACATACGCCAGTCGAACATTTTCAACTCAGGCTATGGGACGTTCTTAACATACCTCGGTGCACAGGTGCTAACATCTGAAGCCAAGAATAGGTCAACGAGACTGATTGCTGAGCATATCGCGATGGAGTCTATTTTTTGTGGCCCATTGATAGCAGTCACAAGAAAAGGGTTGAGAGTTACAGTAACGCTCAAAGGAACTTATGTGCCAATAAGTGACAAGGGTTTGTACTGGACAAAAGCAAAGTCAAATGCTTACACCAAGCATATTAGACATAAAGATCAATATTTGACTTTTGATGAAAATAATGTAAACTGTGAAACTAGTAAAGAAGTTCAACGTTTACAATCATGTATACCTGAGGGAGAAAGGATTGGATTTCTCGGTATTCACTCCGCTGCAGACTACATCAACGATGACAGTATTTCCTTTTGGAGTTTTCCCGATGGACTCATTGAGTTGGGACGCTATGGGCCATTCAGGTGAGAATTCTTTGAGTCAAAAGGGTTCATTCTTTTCCGCCTCTTTATAGAACCTCAACCTCCCAACTTCTTGTAGACCCGCTGATCGTAAACCTCAACTTTATTTCGATGTGAAAAACTTCATTTTTGATTGTGAGTGGTTTCGCAGTCATTCTTTAATATACTAGTATACTTCAGCAGTATCTCACTTTTATAAAATGCGTCAACGCAGTCGAGCCTTCTGAATGGTCATATGGGACAAGCGACAGTGATGAAATCATTGACATCACAGAAAACACAACAGGAAAGATTCATTCGATTGCGAAAGAAAATACGCCCATTTACGTGAATGAAGTCGGTCACGGTTCAGGTTTGCATCAGAATGTGTAAGTATTAGACATATTTGAGGTTCTTTTCCTTATTTAAAGCAGATTTCTCATCCAATAGTGTCATCTTGCTGCAGTGTTATTAGAGAGAAAGGTGAAGGAGCTGTTTATTACTACATTGCAATCGATGAAAGGCATGCAATGAAGAAAGGCGATACAGTGGAACTGTTGGCTAACTATGGAGAACTCTACGAGAGCGTGCGTGAACGGAAGGGTTACGGGTTAATAAATATCTCAAAATGTCTAGGTGGAGACTGGGAAGAGAGAAGTAGATTACAACGAAATTTTAAAGAACGGAAAGACATTGAGGATTTAATTCTAAATCTCTCCTTTCTGGAGGTGCGAAGAAGTCTTCGTCATTGTTAACTCTCTCTCTTTTATTTACATTTTTCTCTGCATGTCCTTTTTCCTTTAAGCTGTTTCACTTGGCTGAATTTGTCAGCGAAGAAATTCTTGATTCCTTAAGGACTGAAATCGACACTTCACCTCCTCGAAAGATCATGATTGTCAAGCTTCTGGTTGCACGACGGAGGGCTCATTGGTTAGGAGAAATCTTTGAGCGTCGACTTGAACTCTTGTTAGCAGTGTCTAGCGATCCAAATACTAAAGGCGTCAGAAATGATGTCGGAATCTTTGAGAAAAGTCCTCATTTTGTTTCAGCCCTTCGAGATAATTTAAGTAGATGGAAATTTACATCGGCTAGTTTTAACAATCCACTTACTATTGATTCTTTCACAGATACAGGGCTAATTGTTTGTGATGTTATTCTCAATGAAATATCCGAAGGTGTGTATTCAGCGAAGTCGGTTCGATTCGTCTGTGATTTTTATTCATCTCTAAGCATAGTTTTGCAAAAATTAAGAGTTGCTATATCACGTTTCCCACAGAGTACCAAGACCTTTATTTTCGAAGCCGATGGACGAATCGATATGGTGCAAAGTAGGAATCAATCTTACTAAAAGTGCTGCATGCATTATTGCTCGATATCATTTCAGAGATTCGCCCCAAAAGAAAGATTTAGAAGATCTTTCAAGTGCTTTATTTGGAGAGGCAACGGCATCCGCGCATACTGTTAGAAGAGGAGCGCGTGCTATCAACGGTCCATCTAAAATATCCAATGACTCGTTTAGTCGATACATTGATCTCCTTTCGCTCAAGACAAATAGTGCTACAAATGTCACTAATCAGGTTTCCAAGTTTTTAAATAGTACCAAATCCTCGATGTTCCTTTATAACTCTCCTTCTGCTATGTGTTCTAGAATAATTGCAGCTCTGGCAGAAATAAAGGCTTATAAGGATGCTTTAGATCTATGCTCTGTTGAACGTTCATATTCCATCAGCGATGTATCAAGGCTCTTGTCGAGCTGTGATCTCACTGTGGTATCATTCTACAGTGAAAATAGCTTCACTGATGCTACCAGGGATGGCTCCAATATGTTTCAGTGGATACCACGAAACATCGAAGCTTTTACAAAAGGAGTGGCGCAAGTGAATGAATATTGGTATTTAGCAACTCAAGTTGTGCTTGTTGTTCACGCACTGGCATCAACTGGTGTCGACTGGAAGTACGATCTTCAGGAGAGTAATCGTCATATATATAGTTTAGAAAAATTATGCCAGCTTATAGATTTTGATTTTCACTTTGCAAAACAAATGTTATCTCAAAGATCAATTGTTCCTACTAGTGCTGAGAGTGAGGGAGAATTGTTACTCAAATCGGGGACCGCAACTGTCACCAAAAAGAAAAAATGTGGAAACTCTGAAGGGGCAAAAGATACTGTTCGTCAATGCAAGAAAAATATTTCTCTTCCACTTGCCAATCACAAACAATTAGTGTATGATGGTCCAGATCCGAACCTACTGGGTTGGAATGTTCAAAAAGTTCAACGTGCAAACGCTTATCATGTGGACTCTTATTGGACGCACCCTGAACTGAAGGGTATCAAAGTAAGGTCACGGGTTGGTGTCTTAGATCTAATTGAAACTATGAACATTGCTGACATGGACATGATGACCGCTTACAACCATGTGGATAAGATAAAGGCAAGAAGATATTTTCAGCGCGACAGTTCTCAATGAGTACATGCATTTGACAACCACTAGAGTTATGCACGACATTATAATAACGAATTATGTATAAATAGTATATACTTTGATCACTTCTTACATAATTGCCTACATGTTTTCATAGGCACTAAAAACTGTTAACTTGAATTGTTGATATCCAATCTTGCACTGATAGGATACCGTTGTTCTGCATTAGCGTATCGCTCTCTCTTCCTTGTAAAGAAGTACATGAAACAAATTTCCTAGCAAAAAGGCATCCTTCTGCTCTTGCTTTTGAAACGACTTCTCTCCAGTCTGCAGATGTAAAAGACGCTGGATTTTTCTGACTCACACTCCAATCACAAAAAGTAACCTTTCGTCTACAAATCTGATCTCCAACGCTACCATGACTTTTAGAAGCGTTAGTTACATCATTTACTCCTGTTGGACGCGCAATAATACCCAAAATAGATAAAGCAGTAGCAAAATACATTTCATCTGAAGCTCGACATTTACGAAAGGCTGGCCATAGACTGCGTCCGTGTAGATGATCTTCAGGGAGAGAGATAATCGCCTCACTATGTGCTCGATTGAGCACTATCCATTGGTCAGCTTTCCAAACAAGGTTCGGAGGGATATCAACAGGTCTTATTTTGTCCCACTGGAATTGTTTAGAATAGCCATTATTTGGAGTTGAAATGGCATTCAGCCAGCTCTTATTATAATAGTTCTTTACCGTGGACTCTCCGGTATAGGTGCCATCTCGTTCGAGATTTGATTCCATTTTATGTTCCGAATTCCATGGACCAAACAATGCCAACTCTACTTCCTCTAAAGTCGCCACAGGGAGACATGACTCACTAACAAAAATAAATCTATCAACCGAAGGGATATCGCTGTCAGATAAAACAGATGTGCTAGGCTTTCTCCATGGATCTTTTACTTCATCCTCCAGATCTGACTCTGGAAACGAATCATCAGGCGTCGAAAGATATCTTCGGTAGCTGGCTACCTTATCAAAATTCAAATCTCCAACATTGATTTCGCATTTGGTACCTCGATGTTGTGCGCTTGTTTCATTATCCTTTTTTCCAATACGTAATCCTTCTTCTAACAAATCAATCATCGCTCTTGTGATTTCAATGGAACCCCACTCTGGACGATGAGAGTGAAACTTTGGTGGTGTGCGGTTCTTCCGCTCTTTATCTTCAGTTGATTTACCACATCCATCATACTTTTTCGAACCAAATGAATCGATTGCGTTACTATTCGAATACTGACTTAGATGACGTTGACGGAGCCATTTACTTTTAATACGTTCAGGATATTTCGCATGACAGATTATACTCACTGCAACTTTACTATAGGAATCACAAGATGTCATTGCTGTTGAATATCGCCCCTCATTATTCCCTAGAATGTCATCATTAGCATTATTGGCATCTTTTCTCGATGGAGAGTAACAATTAAGCCACTTTTTCCAAATGTGCTCATGTGGTAAGTCATCAATTGTGAGAAACAGCAACGCAATGTGCCGTCGTTTGGTTGTCCCTTCAATACGATCTGCAGCACCATTATGTGCAATATCTTTGCTACACTGTTCTCTAGCGACAGAGATTAAATCTGATAGAGGAACTTGAGCATATCTTGTGTCATCTCTGTATGTATTTCGACTAAATATATCACTTTGCTTGTGTCCTCGGCGTCGTCCAATATCTCTGCCATCCAATACCCCCATTCTATCTTTTCCTTCATCAACTATGCGTCGTTTCTGATTAAAGCCATCTCTTTCAAGTCTATGGGATGATTCAGTATGTGAGCGTTTAGATAGCTGGCGTCCATCACGAATCTCATCGCAACCATGGCTGACTACGCTATTGCTATTGCTCAAATGATCCCGACTTCGTAAATCTCTGTTAGGTTGATTATTTGGAGTTCTTCCACTTCTCGCACGGGATGCGACTCGTTGGAGGTCTGCCAATTGGTGAGAGAATGGATTATTCATCGAGGGCCGCCTGTGTTTCTGATCACGTGTTGTTGGTGATAGTCATGTAATGACCAGATGACGTCATTGTGATCATTGCACACGTCAAGAGACATCACGTGTTAACGAGTTAACGAGCATAAAGTCCCTAACAGGGGAATTCCATGATGTACTACTTCCTCCTGAGAAAGCACTCTGATTTCATATCATTGGATCCTAGGCTTCCGAATTGGGGGTTATGCCTATTGGCTCATCTACTTAATGTAAGATTGACAGTCCCTTCATAATCTTAAGAATTCTATTTTTAACACTAGTCTACCAAACTACACTAGTTATTAGTCATTAGGATGCTTGGTCCTGCACTATAATTATAGTCAACTACTGTTATCATGTTTGACTAAGATCTGCTCACAAGCAATGAGCTACAACACCAAGAAACCTGTCTTTGACTTGGCCATGGACTGGGAGCAGAACTCTTCCAAGCCAATCAAGCTCTGGCTCACTGGCTCAATGAAGTACAATGTGCATGTCTGCCCTGACTAAGGGAAAGAATCCCCTGAATACCTCATTGCAGTCACTCTACATGATTACTGTAAAGCTGTCAAGTTTCTTGGTTACAAGAATGCTGAACTCTTCAATACCTGGCCACAGTGTCTTTGAGGCACTGTTGAGGCATACTTGCAAGGGAAGTGCCACAAGATCCTTATGGGTGCAAATCCATCAGCAAAGACTGATGCCGTCTTTAAACAACATCTTCAGGGCATATTCATCCAGTACTTTAATACTCTATATCCAAGGGACTTGATTTAATAGAAGTTCATCATAGGTTAATGAGCTCCACCCAGCCAATCTCGAGAAAGGCGCCAAATGCACTTCAAAGACGTTCTCTCCAGCGCTGAGTATCTGCCAAGCCAGATCCCAAAGCCCCCTGAAAACCAAAAGAAGGAGTGGTACTTTGCAACACTGCTTTTAGTCATCAGCCATGAGCTTTAACAATGTAACCCTACTTGACATGACCAATTTCTTCCAAGCAAAGAGTAGCGTAGATATCTCTGAAGGAAAGGTTAAGTTCATGAAAAACGCTGCAGCTGCCAAGAGATTGAAAAATGCAGCAAAGGAAACCTCCAACATTCAGGGCTCAGACTCTCACAACTATTCCTCAAGGCATGATAACTCAGTAGGAAGAGGAGGAGGATATCATGACAGCTACTTTAATTACTATGACCACCACCACTACTGCAAGGACTACGACCCAGATTACTCTTGTGATAAAAATCACTGTGACAGCAACTCTTCCAAGGAAAGTAGAGAAAAGGCAAAGTACCATTCCAATCCCAAGCAGGGATCTAAAAGACTGCTTTGAGTCTTTTCAGGTAGATAAGCACAATAGTCATTCTGAGGATGACAAATGGACATTTTCCCATCCCCAAATCTTGGTCAACAGAATGAAGCGTGTACATCAGTATAGCAAACAGCCACAACCGCTGACCTTTAGCCTCTTGTTTCCACACAGAAAAATTGAAAAAGCCTGAGGATGAATTTGAGATGGTTCCTGAGGAACCATTTCAGCATTGACCACAACAACAGTCATAGATCAAGTTATGCCTGTGGAAGAGAAGAATCTAAAGAAGCCCTTATTCTTTCTGCAGAAGAACTTAATCCATATCCTTCCAATGCCAGGAGACGTGAAAGGGGTGTCTTTTCACAAGCTTATGGGAGGATTGATCCCCTTTCTTTTTTTGCAAGAAATCAAAGAGAAGAGAGCTGATATTAGTCCACACTATCCTAATCTCTTTTGCCCTGAGGGAGATGATGATTTCCTCGCAGAACTTAGATCTTTTGAAACGGAAGACCAAATGAATCTCACAGATAGGGTCAATTCTGCTACTAAGCGCAAAAAGAAGAAACAGGCTGATTTCAATCGCATTTCTCTGGACTCTGTGCCAAAGGCCTAGGTTAACAACTAGGGATTCGAATCAGTGGATGTATTGCTGCCTTCGTTTGAGTGTGATCGCTCTTGTTCTGACTTAAAATCTATTATTTATATGAAAAACATTCATTATACACAGGATGCATTTGCTAGCAACGCAAATAGTTAGAAGCCATCATAGCAGAAGAGGTAAATGTAGTCCAGGAGGAAAGGACAGCATCAACTATTGCCATAGTTTAAAATATAGGGTATCATCTTAGCAAACGAGTACCAAAGGTATTATTTGACTCTGGTTCATCTAGAATCTTAATTGAGCAACGCTTGTTGACTAAGTAAGCTAGGGTCAAGACTCAGACCAAATAGCAAGGTGCACCTAGTAGGTAAAGTACATCTCAATACCCTGGTTACACTGACTGACATCAGATTGTCAGAGTTTGATAAAAATAGAAAAGTCAAACACATATGTGCATCTGTGTTTGAACAAAAATGTCATTATAGCAAGGATCAATTTAAATTTCAGTAAGAATGAGATGGAATGGTTCGACATCATTCTTTCAATGCCTTCCAAAGAGCGATTTGATAATCTAAGCTATGATGATATGTTTCACACATGCATTGTTCAAGGAGAAGAAGAGAATAATGGAGAAGATTTTCTAGATGACTTTGTCACTGTCAAACTTGAATCCGAGTATAAGAAGGTAAAATAGATTCTGATGTGGAAGAGCAAGAAGACTTAACTAGATCCCAGCGACTAGATCTCTTGCGCTACAAAAGCACTTTAAATTAGTTGATGAAACATTAGGAAGGTATCCTAAAAACTACTTTTAAACACGCCATACCGGTACATAGAGGGGTATTCTCGGTTTCAAAGCTACACCATGATGTGTTTAAGAAATGTTAAGGCTAGAGCGAATTGGAGGTTTATCTCCCTAAGGAACGAGTGAATGACTTTCACCTTCCTTTATCGTTCCTAAGAAGGACATGCTAATCCGATGGGTTATAGACCTAAAATCTTCAAAAAAGGTTATTAAATTATCCTTTACCTATCACCGATGTTCTGAGAAAAAGTACAGGAGTAAAATGTATCAGTGCAATAATACATCTTTGAACTTGATATCTTTTACCTATCACCGATGTTCTGAGAAAAAGTACAGGAGTAAAATGTATCAATGCAATATTATATCTTTGAACTTGATGAAGAAAGGTCACACCCTGTGTAACATTGCAATTCCATTTGGAAAATAGAAATGCAATAGGTTGCCCATGGGACTTGAGTGTGCCCCAGATATTGCTCAGCAAGCTGTAGAAGAGACTCTTCAAGGCATTGTAGATATTTTCTCTTGTGAATGGGAGAATCATCTCAACACGTTAGATGAGGTCTTAACATTACTTGAAGATATTGAATTCACCAATAATCTTCTCAAGAATGAATGGGCTGTCAGTGAAGCTGACTGGCTAGGTTATCGGTTAACTCCAAGAGAACTTAAACCATGGAAGAAAACGATAGAAGCTATTGCGAAGATGGACAGACCAAAAAATCATTAAGGAACTATCTATGAGTAGGGCGCACATTTTAAAGTCACTAACAGATCAAAAAGGTAAAGGGAGATTTATCTGGGCAGATGAAATGGAATTTGCCTTTCAACACATTAAGAAGCTAGTATCAATGGATGCACTATGTGTATACCCTAATCATAATAAGCTGTTTCATATATACACGGATTCATCAGTCTTCCAGATGGGAGCCTGTATGATGCAGAATAAAGTATCTGCTGCAAATTATTCAAAGATATTTAATGGGGTCAGAGAAATTATACCATCATGGAAAAAGAGTTACTTTTTATTGTCATGACATTTAAAGAGTTTAGATCTATGATACCCAGTAGTGAGAAAGCCGTACAATGACCGGCAGATGCAATGGAAGGCAGCGCTAACAAGAAGCATTTTAAAGTGAAATATTCAATAGGGTCATCATGTGCTGAACCATCATGGGACTAAACGACTACGCAGGGCGATGCAGACGTGTTATTACCACCCTGAGTTGCGTAGGT
>JALLAW010000493.1:0-12911 GCA_036939535.1 Cyclotella kingstonii | reverse complement strand
TCTGTAAACTGTTACTGTGGACATGCTCCCCATTTACGGAAATTTCAAAAAATGTTTGGCTCTGCGTAAACAGGGATTTTTTAGCAATTTATAAATTGTCACTAGCAATTTATAAATAGATTTCTTCCATAAATGGGGACTAACATGAATACTAAATTTATGATAGTGTTGAAGAAATTTGTGAGAAACACCTAAAACTTCCTAAATTCCGCTGATCCAACGACGGCCGAACCATCTGTGAGTGACACTGACGGAAGTGGTACTATGTACTACTCTTTTTCTGCAGTGGTGAATCCCTACATAAATTTCCTTCGGATGTTGACAATCTTTCGAGGCGAGCCGACCTGAAAACTCAGCACTCTTAACATTTGCTCTATGACAATATTCAAGAAGCGTGACGCATCGAACATGATGATGACAAACTTTTCTCATGGAACTAGTTCTTCGGTGTCCTCTCTTAATGTTAATCCAGAAAACCTCGTTTATGGCCGACGATCCGTCTCGTCTCGCCAACGTGGAACAATTCGCACTTTACTTTCTCGCCCCACTAGTTTTGGAAACGAATCTGGATCACTTCCAGTTGGTGAATTCCCTGTTAACGCAGAAAACGCGACTGATCTTGATACGTTGAAAGAAACCAAGATATTAGTGGTTGGGGCTGGAGGACTGGGATGTGAGATACTGAAGGACTTGGCAATGCTTGGTGGTACTGTGTCAGAAGTAGTTTTGGTTGACTTAGGTGCGTGTGCTTCTTTCACTGTTGGAACTTAACAATAGAAACGATGTCCGATGGAATGGTTGTGCAGGAAAATTGTTTCTTTGCCTATTACATTCACTGAATTCAATTTAAATATTCGTTCTCTCCAACTTGATTTTTTATGTACCTCGTTATTTATGTTGTTATTCCAATAATTTCTTCCAAATGTTTAATGTCTGCACAATGGCTGCTCTTTGCACTCCCTTCATATACGTCTCTAGACACCATCGATGTTACAAATCTAAATCGTCAATTCCTATTTCGCGAAAAAGACGTCGGCAAGTCCAAAGCGGAGGTAGCTGCCGAATTCATCAATCAACGGTGTCCATGGATGAATGTGTTACCTTACCATGGAAAAATTCAAGATAAGGACTCTAACTTTTACAGACAATTTAAGGTGGTCATAAGTGGCTTAGACAATATTGAGGCCAGAAGATGGCTCAATGGAATGCTGCACAGTCTCGTTGAATTTGATTCTGACGGTGACCCAATTCCTGAATCTATCATTCCTTTTATTGATGGAGGCACTGAAGGCTTTTCAGGCCAATGCCGTGTTATATTACCTCGTATTACATCTTGCTTCGAATGCTCCTTGGATACTTTCGCTCCCTCAAAGGCAGTACCTCTTTGTACTATTGCCGAAACTCCTCGTATTCCTGAACATTGTATTGCATATGCCTACTTGCTGCAATGGCCAAAAGAATTTCCTGATAAAAAATTGGACGCCGATTCACCCACTGATATGAAATGGGTATATCAACGTGCATTGGAAAGAGCGACTCACTTCGGGATCGGGGGTGTGACATACATGCTTACGTTGGGAGTAGTGAAGAATATTATCCCAGCTGTTGCCAGCACAAACGCGATAGTCAGTGCAGCTTGTGTGAATGAAGCAATGAAAATTCTTTCGTATTGTTCACAAAGCCTGAATACGTACATGATGTACGTTGGTTCAGAAGGAATTAATTCGTATACATTTATCATGGAACAAAAAGTGACATGTCCAGTGTGTACTGCGCACACGCACAAATTGACGCTTGAATCCAATACAACTCTGAATTTTTTCCTGCAGCAGTTGTGTGATGGTGAATTCAGACTCCAGTCTCCCAGTATCACTTCCTCATCAAAAACGCTGTATATGAGAAAACCTTTAGGGTTAGAGTTGGCTACCAGACAAAACTTAGACAAACCTCTAAAAGATCTAATAAAAAGTGGTGAAGAACTCGTTGTGACAGACCCAGTTCTTTCTGATACAAGTTTAGTGTTAGTTGTGCTACTTGAGTAGGAAACTAGTATTTTCATCACATAGTAATACCCACTTTTTACATCTTTATTTAATAAACATTCACTGATCCGTTCAGCATCATTTGTAAGTCATCAAAACTATACGTGACACTCTCTCGTCTATTGCGTTATCATATTCTTCACAGAGGCGTTAGATACTCTTCCGGTAAATTCACCAAACAGCATCTGTCTCATTTGTTTCGGAGATGAGTTGAGGTAAGATTGTCTACTTTACATAGCTGATACTTGTCACCTTTTTTGAGCCATTCTCTTAGAAGAATCCCTAATCTGCAAGAATTTTCTCACAAACTAACCTCGATTGAAGGATCATCCTCCCAAGTATTTAATGCCGCTTTTCGAAGCTTATCCAAAGCACGGCTTGCGACCTGCACCTGTTGGGATGTTTGAAGTGAAATGATAATGTAAATCAATCAGATAGTACTTCCTACCACGAATGCTGCAGTAATGACCAACTTACGACACTTTCTTTTTGTATCCCCATCTTTTCTCCGATTTGACTAGCACTCCATCCTTTACCACCATATTTAGAATCAACAAGCCCAAATCTTAATTGAATTACCTCCAGTTCTTCCTGAGTCAAAGTCTCAAGTAAAAATTCTTCCAACTCCTGAGTAAGAAGAAAATGATGAGTATAGGAAAGTGGGTTGTTCAATTCTTCGGTGTCAGTAATAACATCGCACAACGGAGCTACAATACGCTCAGGGGGCTGCGTTTCCCAATCGTCTGCCTGAGTGTTAAGTTGATGCAAGTCATGCTCAGTATTTGTTGGCGTGACTTTAGTTGTTGATAGAGAACTTGGTTTGACTCCTATGGAAGATTCATCTGCCCTTGTTCCACTCTCCTCAAATTTAAGGGCTCCAATATTGACAGCTAATGTTGGATCATACACTTCCATTCCATCCTCTACACTTACAAAGGTTTCTGTTGTCCCGGCTATCGCTCTATGTATTTTACGATAGAGCGCCAACTTTTCTGGTGCCACTTTCAATTCTTTTGCCACTTGAGTCAATGTTGGTTCTTTCCCAAGTCTAATCCGAAGTTCATGAGCGGCTGTGTTTGCAGAATGTAAAGTAGTTTGCAATGCAATAGGTAGACTTATAGGACGTAGGGAATGTGCGACAAAATTGAGCATTGAGGATCGCACTATTTGCGTGGCATAATTTTCAAATGAAAGTTCATTATTATGGTGTAATTTGTATGTTTTGTACGTGGACATGGCTTGAAGCAAAGCAACCATTCCTTCTTGAATTAAATCACTGTAAGATACAGCGGGGTTTCGTAGGGGACCAGCTTTATTGATGATGTCGCTTTCAGTCGAATAGATCGATGCCATGATTTCTCGTGCCGAATCTTCTACTAGACGTAGACCAGCTCTGGTGGAAAATTGAATTTTAACTTCATGAGTAGTTTCTGCATGATTTTTTTCCCATTCATAAATTGCTTTTGCTAGTTCGCTATTGATATGACCTTTGCCGTCATCGAGAATCGATTCAACTCCAGAAACAGTGAGTGATATTGAAAGCATTCCATAATTTTTCAAGTGATCTGACAATAAGTTTCTGGAATACTCAGACTTATTTGAAGTAACGTGATACTGATCATGAGACTGAGGCATATAATCATGCTGAGGTATGATTAGCTTCTTGTTTTGAAAGGCAGAAACATTTCGATCAAGCAGCAACAATGTTGCAGATAGTAGTGATTGTAGGTGTAGCATGTTCTTTTTCATGGCTTAAAATCACAGCTACTATGGATGCTGGCTTGTCGAAAATTAAACCCTATAACACAACTGCAGCTGATGAGTATTGGCGCTTTACAAGAAGAAGTCATCAATGTACAAATTCATGAAAAACACAAAAGGGTGCAAAATCTTTCTCTGCAATGTCTTTCATGAAATAAAACTTACTGGATGTCACAATCTTATCTTGATAAATTAGCGGAATCAACCAGAAAGACAATTATTTCATTATGAATCGTAGCGTGAAACTGAATAACATGAAGAAACAACGAGCACGATGTAGCCATCACTATCACTGTTCTCATGTACAAACAGTAGAAGAGCCGGTATTTTATCAGATACCAGTACAATACTAGGAGTACAGTATATAGTATATAGTACTACTACCTTTTTGTAACGTACTGACATTACTTTATCGGATCATATGTTTGAGGGGCAGATAAAATTGAATAATTATCGACAGGGGAATTCAATCGTGGATTTATCAAAGGATTTAATACTAATTCCCAAATATTTGAATCATCGCCATCTCTCTGAACTTATGTTCACATTTTCTCATTCTTCCACTACAAAAACATGGTAGTAATATTTTGCTGCCTATTCAATAACACTGTGACAAACATAACATGGTTATTATAACACAATCCGTAATAATTGTAACATGTCTTTTCCACCTTCACCAGAATCGCCTGCTACCTACATCGTTGGACAACGGAATTCTTTTCAACCAGAGCATCATAAATGCATTCAAAATGTCAGCTCTCTAGGAACACTCCGAGTTGGAATGGTCATTCCACATAATGACGACGATGATATTTCGGTCTTAACTTTTCACACCATAGGAACGAAGGACACAGTGCTGGCAACGCCAACAGAAATCAACGGCGACAGTTGCAAATACAACAGTCATAATTGGCAGGATAAGCAACGTAAATCAGTGGTTTCATCATCAACCTTTTTCAACGAGAAACACAAGAACCAGAATGAGGTAATGTCCATCGGAAAAGCACTATCACATATATCTGAGGAGGGAGCGAGTATTAATTCATCATCCTCTGTTGCATGTGGAGATGAAAGGACAAACCATGTCAGTTGCAATCAGAAGGAATGTACACGCACCGATGATGATAATGATGACATGTCTTCTCTGGCAGAATCGGTTCTGGACAGTACCAACAAACTATTGCACAGCATTAGTTCATCTCTTAGCCATCAAAAACGCTCCAAAAAAGATTCATTCGGTTTGTCACATGAGAAAGATCATCCATTGGCACCACTTGATATTAGCCATAATTCACAGGTCAAACTTTCAGAGATTAATTCATATTATGAAAAAAGCGTCTTCACAAAATCGATTCATTCGGATAATCAGGATACGAATTGTTTTACTACGAATATTTGTTGCAGGACTAATAAGAATAATCAGAAGCTCTTTGAATCTTTTGAGGATGAAAACCCTATTATCGAGATATTACCACATGATGAGAATCATAACTATTCCAACTATGACCACTGTGATAATGACTTTCTGAAAAAGGGAAAAAATACTGAAATCAGCACTGAACATAGTGATAAAATACAAAAATTAGAATTAGAAGTGAAACGATTGCAACATTTAATGTCTCAAACTCAGTTGGAATCAAAGAAGGCAATGGAAAAAGTAGATGCCTCAATTCAAAGAACCAACCAGTTGTTAAATAAAACTATAGATTAGTTGGATTGACGATTGAGGACTGGTGGCAAAGCTATCTAATACTTCAGACCTTCGATATATCAGAGAAGTAGTGCATGCTACTTATTTTTAAGACTAAATGAAAACATTGAAAACTAGATTTGGGGATGTTGAAAAAATATTTTAGTTCGTATGGTCAATTTATCGTACACTTGATATATCACGCACTTTGGATATCTACCCGAAGGGAGATAAAGTCATTTTAGTTTTTATGTTCAAACTCTAGATAAATCTGGTAAACATTGTTCATTAACTTATAAATCATTATGGAATTATATGCCACTTATGTTTTAGAAATACTGTTCATTATTCAGCACCAGACATGTTGCCTTTTCCAGCTGGAAATATGATTGTCCAAATGATTCAGTTGATCAACCAAAGCCCAAGGTATAGGCATTTCTCTAGGCCATGTTGCAATGGATTCTATGAATTGCACCATTTACAAAATCATGAAGACTGATTGTAAAACTATCCAATATTTTAGATGTTTCATATTGCAGACAAGTAGTACATGCTAGTTATTTTTAAAACTAATTTAAAACATTGAAAACTAGATATGAATACTTCAAAAATAATAATTTTGCAAGATGTCCAAAATTATCATAGGTCTCATGTCCAAAATATCAAATGTTTAAAATATTGCATGGTCTGGCCATGTACCTCGATGGACAAGCTTTGCCATGGCCATACCAATTTGCAGGAATGTTTACCTAATTGGCTGTCTATCTTTCCAGCAGTGGCTTCTTACAATTACATTTACCAACTTCTCATCTCAGCCTACCATCTCTACAGTCATGATAGCCATCTACTAGCATTCGACACATTCATTCTGAATTTGGATAAATCCACTCTTAATTTTCCACCTTTAATACTAAATGGCATACAATTCTTCATTTTGGCAATGGTTTGTCAATACCCAGTAAGCACATTAAGCAGCCACATATCAGTAGTGCAAATCCAATCATTGTCATTTTAGATATTTGAATTAGAGAATTCAATAGGAGTCTCATCCCAGTTTTGGAAGTTGGCAGAATATAAAACTCCATATCTAGATGCTCTTGATGAAATGAGAAAGAGGAACAACAAAAATATTCTTTCCTCAGCTGGGAGATCATGTTTAGAGAAGCTTTGGGTTGTGAAAAAATTATGATATGAATGTTCTGTGATTTGAATTCTAGCGAATTTGAAATTAAATTGAAAAACGTTGAAAATAACATCTAAAAACTTTCAAAATCATTATAGTATGAATAATTGAAGTTTAGACCATCAAAAAGGCAAATAGTTATGCCAATCGCCTTCAATTCTGCATGCCAAGTTTATTTATTCCTGATCCTTATCAAATGAAGTTAGTTCCAAGAGTCAGAGGCAAAAAGAGTCATAAAAATCTAGCTCTAATGTTTATCCAAAATGGTTGAAAATGAGATGATTAGGATTGCTGCAGACAGAGGTTTGATCGCTACATCACTCAATCCCAATCACCCTGTCTGTTTTCTGCTTAAACAATACCATGCCTTTCTGTATTGAGTTCTCGAACGAAACATTTTGTACTCCTACTCTATGTGGTGAGAACTTGTTAGAAAAAGAGAGAATGGTTGTTAGCACATCTCAGACATGACCTTACATTTAAATCCCCACTTTTGCCTGCGGGAAAATCACTATTCTTTGAGTTTATCTTTAGAAGGCATGAAAACTACCCAAATTACAAGTAGGAATGAAATTCAATGACAGGTAGTCTTATTTATAGACATAAATGCAAAAAAGTATATAAAGTAGAAAAAGAGACATATAAATAACTTATCCTAATTCTCTTATATCAGACCACCCAACACCTCCCTCTTGATTGGTAAGGAAGACAATAACCATACTTGAAAGATGAGAGTAGGAGTCTCAACTCTAGGAATTCAAATGAGTCTGGATAGGTACTTTTATATCAACTCTTCATACACGCTTCATCTTTATCTTCCATCTTTATAAAATAAAAATTCTTCTTAATCATCCCACCTCTATACACTCCACATCATTAAGTCTCATAAAATCTTCCAATAATTGTATCAAAATTAATGATGATGTTTCAAAATCTCAATTCCAGGCCATACGTAAATGAAAAATGTTATGCAGCAATATGATCAAAGATAGGGGTTTAATGTATACGATAATTCCAAACACTATTTACTGTAGCAGAGAACACCTTATTTTTTCATGAAGAATCCCTTCTGAGGGAGCCTTCAACCAATCCTCCTTTAAATGTTAAAGTCCAAACAGAAAATGTCCAATATCTATCCCTATCTCTGTGATTGTAAAAAACATTTTTCATCCAATTACTATTATTACAAGCTCAATCCCATTACATCATCAAAATCTCTTTTTTGATTATCAACAATGGTATGAACATGACAATACATTATTAGAAAGCATTGAGATTCGATCTCACTCAATAATGACGTATCTCTGATGAGTGACAATCTTGAGGAAACTTTGTTAAGATCATTTGATCCAAAACTTTTCCATTAAGTGCGCTTATAACGAATGTCTAAACATTGTGGTACAGATACGCACAATCTATGAGATCTATTCAAAAAGGGTATGTGATCAAAGGCAGAAAGTTTATTGTTTCATTTTCTAATGATGATTTTTCAAAGTCATTCACTGTCAGATTATTTATGCGCTGACTTCCGCCTTGATATTGATACAAAGAGAAAAAACGAAGAAAGATAAAGCTTGTCAATCATTCTCACTTTGCAGTACGTAAAAGATTCACCATCTTCTAGGCCCAATATACTTCCATGAAGCCTGTCAAAGGTCACATGAAACATTTGTTTGTTACATAAAAATTGGATAATAACAAAATCTCTATTTCGAGATTGAGCCACCCTAAATTTCAGAGAAAGAAAGTGCATCCAAGTTGTGCCTTCCCCCTTCCATCCTAAGTGATATGATTGGCACAAAAATTCTACTAGCATGTGTCATTTGATTCTTTTCCGATGGCGCTGCCAATGATCTTAAACTGATGTATTGGATATCGCACAAAAAAGTGTTCCAATGCATCTGGGCAGTGATGAAGGGTGTGAATAGGTTTACGGCTTTTCGCATTATTTCCAGATTATATTGAGAAACCTATGGAAATACCTGCTGGTAATGTTCTGTGAGCAGTGTCAGATTCAAGAACTGCGCTATAAACATCAATACAATTTAGATTTGAATTAATTTTTTAACTAAAAATAGGCAGGGAAATGTGACCTAAGAAGGATTTTTTACAAGAGGAAGAGAAAATTTCGTCTTAATATCAAGGCTATTTCTGATGTACAGGGTCAAATATCTACATTTCCATTAAATATGAAGAGCTATCTGCAGAATGACTTACCTTTGAGTCTTTTCAAGGCTGAAAAAAGTCTTCTTGCAGTAAATATAGTTTTATTGCAAGATACTGCGTATATAAGCGTTTCTTCAATGGCTGCTCCCTTTCCAAATGTGTAATATTGACCACAAGACAACTATAACTGTTATCATTTGCAAGAGAGAGTCATTTTGGGAAAGTTTTATAATTTATTATTTAATACTGCTACTAATGACGCCATAATCAGCGAAGAATAAAGGAAAACTGCTGCTTCAGAATTCTACTCAAGAGTTAAACATCCTTCACTTTGCAAGTCCTGCAAAGATCAGTGTGAACAAGGTAGTTTCCCTTGTCAATTGCCATACTAAAGTCATTGCTTTTCATTGATGCCGAAGTTCCACAGTTAGATGCACCAATGAACATAAATATGCATGAAGTCATATCCAGTGCAGATGAATATGACTTGCTGGAGGATTTGCACTACTTGTACAGACAGATCATGGGTGATGAATATCACTTCGATGTGCTCCATCTCTTTCACATCAGGTTGGTGCATCTCACATGACTAGACTTCCAAAAAAAGACCTATCTAGAAATGTTTTGTCTATAATTTCCATAGTTTGAGTGAGGATTACTCGGTCAATCGAAATTTCACGTAGCTCAACACAATTTTTACCGTATATTTTGTCAACATAATGTAGCATTCGGTAATTTTTACGATGTATTTCATCATAAACTTTCCAGAATAGTATTTTCGACGCATTTATACCAAATGTTTCGTCAATTTGACGGAAATTTTGGTAAAGATATCTTATCATTTATGTCAAAAAAAATGAAAACATTTCAACTTCATGTAAACTTAACGAAAACTTACATTAAAATGACAAAATGTATTGCAGGTTTGACAAAAAATAGCAAGCAGTGATAAATTAACAAAACTGTAATTTTAGAAAACTTTAATCAACTTGTGACTTTCATTTTGATTTGGTAGATATGACAAAACATACCGTAGTTTTGACAATTTGACGTAGATTTGTCAAAACATGCAGTAACATTAGTGTTTTAAAACGAATTGATAACATTAATCGCAAAACTTTAACGAAAGTTTTGTGTGATTGACTAAACATTAAGAAGGTTTTCAGTAGAATTCGAATCTCTTCTTTGTAAGCGCCATGTTTAAAGGTGTTATAAACTGAACAACACATTTTGGCTCACAATTTCAATTTCTTTCACAATGAGTACTGCCACTGAATTTGGTTACACTAGAGCCAACAATGTATTCACTCACTACCTTTACAGAACATTTGAGATCATTCCTACTGCGGCGAATGGCACTTCTTTTACCACTCCCTTGCCAAATGTTAGAAATGCGAGTTGTCTTATATGAGAAAGTCATGCTACACCAGATTCTCAAAACTTTCACTTAGAGTTATATAAGTACATTTATCACAACTCGAAAAGAACCAAGTTAACTACACAAAGCCTTCATGAATACATGACTGTTCAAAAGAAGGAGCATGAATAACCTCATGCTCCAACTATATATTTCTCGGCATTTGCTTATGGTATTAGCATTATCTGGCTAGTCTTCACTATGACAAAATAAAATGTGCATTCTGCACACAAGGGGCTACTTCGAGCTATTGGATCCAGTTCATGAAAACTCTTATAAAGGAACTTGCAGCCTCATCCTACTGTCCATCTTAATTTAACAACACCAGATGCATCACCCACACCAGAACTCAGTGAACAACTTAATGATCCACCTGAACACCTTCTAACCAGGTGAATTAACCTCACACAACAGGAGGGGATTCAGATTTTTACCGAGGAACCTTTCATTTTTAGTAATACATCTACTCTTGAAGTGGCAACGTGATTGAAAGTGACAGTGCAATTCAACTTGCATTTTCCTCTCCGGTCCCCATCCAGAAGAAAGAGGTAGCCAGTCAAGAGGAGGCTAACAAGCATCAAAAATTCTATTAACTGATTCTACAACTATTGACGAAGCAGCATTTATTTCTCCAACAGAAGATCACTACTGTCCTGGCAATCATCTCAGCTACAAAAGACCAGGTGTTCAATCCAAGTAATATTCTTGGTCGATTTGAATGTCTTGGAGGCATACTAGGCAATTGTTCCCCAAGTGCCTCCAACCCCAACCATGCCATTGTTTGTCAGGAAAAAAGAATTTATTCCACCAAACAATTCCATGGGTAAGTTCAATTTCTGGTTCATGGGTATCACTATGAAGACGAAAAATCTTCCATCGCACATTGAACAGGTCAAGACAGTGATGATTGGCATCCAATATACTGACGTAATACAGTGTTGAATGAGGGATTCTAAACATGTTGCAAGGTTCATCTCAGAGTCGAGTATCATGATGGCTACCTCACAATGAAAAGTTATGACATGAAGGATCATTTGTGCACTACAATGAATGGTCATTATTCTAGCTGTGGGGTAATCTCTTTGACAACCATCCTGTACTTGAACATGTTACTTCATCTACTTTTGGGGTATCGCTGAAGGCATTATTGACAAGCCAAGAGGCAAGTTAGATCACTATGCCTGGGCTCCGATTCAGATTAATATCCAGAAGACTTTACTTCAGCTGTACTCACCCTTGCACACAATAGGTATCCTGAACTAGAACTATTTCGTGTTGGTGCTTGTAAGACACTGGTGCACTCCAAAGTCTTTACGAAATTTAGAGAAAGATTTATACTCTGATTTCCATTTAGCTGAGTTTATTGTACACAGGGCTGTCAATATTCACACTGAAAAATTGATATATTGTCTTGAAGAGTTCAAATGCTTGTTTCTGCCTGATCCAACGGAAGATAATACTACAATGCGCGAAACAACCGCCCATAGGATAGATGGACTGAATTACCTGTCAGATGGTGCCAGTGATAGCTCTATAACTCGCTCTACTATGTCCACTCATTTTCTTTGGAAACAATGTGACTTTCAAGCAGGTGAAAATGTCAATACACCTCTAAGAAAGGTGTGAAACGACACTGTAAAATTGGATGTCATCATGCGGTCATTAAAAAGCGTCCAAATAAGCAAAAAGCAAGGAGAAGTGAAGCGATAGGATTAGTCAGGTGTTGATGTTAAAATAGTAAAACTTCAGTAGATCATTACACAAATTTATTTATCATATATGCTGAAGTTATAATCGTTTTTAACGTAAATGTCACTATATGGTATGATATTTACGAACCTTTCATTACAATACTGTAAACTTGGGAGTTTTCATTTATTCTTGCAAAATAAATGATAAAATTACCGAAAGTTATGTCAACTCAACTTAATGTACATGAAATGTATTTTTCCATTTCGTCAATTTTTTTTGTAATTGACAAAAGTTTCCAAAGATTTATGTAAATATGCTTACGTTTTTTTGTATTTGACGAAGTTTTGTTAAATACGTACAACGAATTCGGCACCTTTACTACTTCACCGAAAAATGACATAAACTTAGCTTTTTTTTTGTAAAGATATATCCATCACATTCATTACTTTATCTGACATTTGACGAAATCTACCGTAGGATACGTTAATATGACGTAAACTTTCGTCAATTAAGCAATTTGTATCGTCGGTCTCCCCGTTATCTCTTACCGAATGTTAGTTATGTCTTCTCGAATCCTCTTCGATATTTAGGTGGGGACTGGGCAGACTACAGGACTCTCCCAGTCATCTATTCCTAGCACAGAGCACAGCCACAACTTAGTAGCAGCGTAGCTGAGCACCATTGCTCATAAATTTGTCAAGCAGTTTTTAGCACAACCATGGTGCTCATTTTCATACTTGACTAATTTATCGGTTTCTAAAACACACGCGGGCTAACTTTGCCTGCTAAAATCCGTTCTCTCCACCACGATCCCACGTGCCCACGATCACTTCCGCGCGTCCTGGCCATATCGCGACCTGCTCCACGTAAACAAGAGCAACATCATGAATCCAGAGGAAATCACCGCCCATCGCAGGCAACCCCACGGACGACGACCTCAACGAACTTTGCGACATCCTG
>JALLAW010000492.1:0-12913 GCA_036939535.1 Cyclotella kingstonii | reverse complement strand
GACGCTCTTCCGATCTCTGATAAAAGACTACAGGAACTAGAAACAGTCCAATTTTTTCCTTTGTAGGTAAATTTAGAAGCAGTAGCTCATCTCGGCTCCACCAATACTCGGATAAACTCTACCATAGATCCCAAAGGTGTCTCTCAATTGTCCAGCCAGACCTCTATGAAGCAGTAGCACAGTTGCGAAGATGATACCCATTCATATTGCAGGGCTCTGCTCCAATTCGAATTGAAGGTAAAGGGATAGGAATGGTGTCCCCAAACTATCTTCGTTGCAGTTGTTTTTGAAAACTTAACCAGTGTAAGCTACTATGTTTTTATAATGACTCTTTTACCTAGGAACATCACAACCATGAGAATTTTACAAGACACGAGGAGTGCAGTCTGTATGTCACGCAGAGGACATGTATTGGTGGCTACCAAATGAGGACGTGGCTGTAGCATAGTCTAGTGGCGACGTCAGACTTACCGCTCCCACCACTCACATGCCACAGAATGTGTGGTTCACGATGATATGGGACTGCCGTTGAAACCTCCACTGTCATGGTATTCCCAAGTGTAACTGTCGGTCAACCGAAAACAACAACAATACACAACAATTAATCAGGCAAAGGAAGGCAAAAGGGGTAATATGCAACACCTCCTCACAGTTGTAGCTTGGGAATTCATAGGCCACACATTGATTTGTTATTGCTTTGGAATATATTCTGAGATAGTGGCTTGGTGAAGATGCCAGCCACTTGGTGATTGGTATCCACGGGAAATATCTTGACCAATCATTTTCTCACAGTTTCACAAAAGTGATGGTAGCATGCATTGATATGTCTTGAACGAGGACGCATCTTTGGAAGTGCTAATTCAAGGGTACAAGAGTTGTATTCAAACACACTGCAACAGTATATGGTTCAGTGCAGAGCACTGGGAAGCCCTTTTGTTTAATTTCTTGGACCAAGTGCATGATGGGGATCAATTCACGCAGGGCCATAGACATAGCGATCTATTCAGCCTCAGCGTTTGACAATGCCACTAGAGATTGAAACTTTGATGCTCTTATTACAGGGCTGCCAGCATATGATATAATCCAACCACTGCGTTACATAGCCATACTGGGGTCCATTGCTGCAAATAACTTATTCCAAGTACTGCAGAAATGAGCATCACAGTAGCAGGTGAACCGCTTTGAAGAATATGGCCAAAGTTTCGTTCTTATGTCACTTACTTTCTTTAAATAGCGAGTAAGATACACAATTGCATTCCCATGCAGTTCACGAGGATCAGAAGAGTATTTTGCAATTCGATACACAGCATACATAATGTCTGATCTCTTAGTTTGTGCCTAGAAGTTAACTTTTCCAACAACAGAAGGATATTGAAGTCAAGTGAGAAAAGTTGACACTCTTTGAATGCCCATAGGTGCCAGTCCACTTTAGCGAGTACTGGTTTAATTTTAGGGTCACCAACATTGGTACCCTCTATGATGGAACCAATGAGAGCCCGTTGAGTGAGTTCATCAGAACTATCACCCAGTTCTTCGTGCTCCCCCAACGTAAGCATCTGGGTCACCCTGAACTTCAATGTTCAAGTCAATGTTGCACAATTCCTGGATCGCTTAGAGGATTTGGACATTGCTTTGCCCAAAGAAAAATACCATCATCCACATAGACCATAAAGATTGGAGTAACACAGTATACTACACAATAATCAATCAAGGATTATTTGTGACCTATAGAAAGAAGTTTTTCCACTTGATACTGATTCCATACTCACCCTGCCTTTTTTGATCATACAGGTTTTAAGCAATTTGAGCACATAATCCCGTAAATTGTCCATGCCCTGCGGTAATTCCATATGCATGTCTATTTCAATGGGAGCTTATGGATACGCCATCACAAAGTCCACCTGCTGAAGTGACCAGCTATAAATGATTGCAAGCACTATCACTAGTCGAATAATAGTTCATGTTATACACCATTTGCCCCCATGCAAATTTCAGCCTAGACTTGTACTTTACTATGCAATTAGTAGTAAGATCACGTTTGCGTCGCATTGCCCATACAGATTGCACTACCCCTACCATAGGAGGTACATCTGATCTTTTCACAAGTTGTCAATTTATATTGTCCACGTGCCCATTGATCTCTTTGACCACTGCTTCCACAAACTGCTTAGCATCTGGTGCTGAATCATCTGGTGGAAGTACATGATGTCACCCATCATTTCTGCAAGGAATGCTATAGGAAAACGCATGTGCTCTTGAAGTTCAAGGTGAAGTTCATGCTTTGCCTCTCTAACACTAAAGTCAGCATGTGGTGCCGTGAAGTGCATGTTGTGTTTGCAATAAAAATACCTTTGAGAAATGGATTCGTCATTGCCTTGGAGAGTGTACGATGTCTTCCTCGCGCACTTATACCTCTCTCAGCTGAAGCCATTAGGATTTCCAGAGAGACTGCAGGACTAGATGAATTAATATTGTGAATGGTCTCTTGGAGATCATTAGAATGACCAACTTCCTCATTGGTGGTATTTGTCATCTCAATCGACGGAGTGCTAACATGAGTTTGTGCCTCAATAGTTGTTTCTGACATTGCCCTAGACAAACTCAGCAGGTAATGATGTATCTCTGTAGTAAGGATGCCTGTTGCTTGCACTAGACCTGCAAATTTTTTCCAGCTAGATGGCTCGGCAATGTCCAGACCTCAATATTGGATGGTTTGAAAGAAGTCGTCAAATGAGCAGCGGCATTGTGCTGATACTAATCCTTTCTGTAGGCTGAACACAAGATATACATTTCTAGCATGCATAGGACTAGGTCCCAAATTGAGGCCAAGTCTAGCTCTTGATAACCACTTGGAAATTCTAGAACCTGAGGTAAGATCAGAATTCAAGGCAAATACTGGATATCCAAATGCGTGTATTTCTCTCAACTTCATACCAACTCGCAGACCAAAAAAAGGCTTCAAGTTGTGAGGTGCCATCATCCAATATGAGAAGTGCATTTGATAGAGTGCATGCATTGCGAAGAGCATAAAGCTGTATTGAAAGGCGCATCACCTGCGGCCATCTATGTATGGCATGTAATAGTTGCTTATGTGCATTGTCACACAAATCTATTATAGCTCGCTCAGCTATATTATTTTGAAAATGAGCACTCACTCCACAAAAGATCAACCTCTGTCCTGCTGATTCACAAGTTGCCCTAAAAGCTTGTCTGCAAACCTAGCATTGTCAGCATGATAGTGTTGACTGTAAAACCATTAGACTTGCAAAGTGTTCAAAAACTCTCTTGGCTGCCAGAGTCTCATCAAAAGTTAGTGCTGTCATCAAATGCACAAAGGAACATCGCGAGGCATGGTCAACATACATTGCAGCTTTTGTCGGTTCGAATTTAGTCTACCTTTCTTTTGGCCAATGAATCGAACCTGAGTCGATATCATCTGATCCATAGAGATACATTCGCCAGGTTTTGTAGCTATGAACATGTGATGGGTCTGTCTTTCTTTGCTGCATCAAGAAGGGACTTTAGTTATAGCCCCATGTATGCATCCAGCACACTTCAGAGCATTTGCATACATTAGCCTCCTTGGCATTTTCCCATTCTTTGCCAATGCTTTACCTTTTCGAAAGGTAAATGCCCAAGTCGATAATGCCACCTCATAAGCTGTCACTCATCGTTAGGGGTTTCAAGGTCAGGCACCGCATCCTCCTTTGGCAATGGATTACATGTGAACACTCCGTTCGTATGACTTAGTGTAGATGCAGCTTCCTCATGGACAATGGACTCTAGGTGATGTTGAGGCAAGCTCTCCTCATAAACCTCTCATCAGGAGATGGAGCCTCTTGATGATTAACGTCTCTGGTAGCATCAAAAGCCACAACTCTCTGACCATGATCATGATTAAAGAGACTGTCAAAAGTTCTATATGAGGAGGTGAAAGGTGCTATGCGAAAGACTGGAGTTTCGGTATGATGATCAAAAGAAACAATCTTTTTGTAGCGACCTTGGTTCCAAAAGAGTGTGCATTCATGTGCATAATTCTCCAACCTGGTACCTCTTGGGTTAAGATGATAATCATGTGCTTTCTGTGCCCAGTGGTTTGGAGACAGTAGGCACACATATAAGCTATTCTTGATCTTAATCGTGTGAATGCCTCCTAGGTCATCCTCTAAATCAAAGGAAAAGTCCCGATTCCCTTAATTGTCAATCCCTCACTGATGCCTCCCACCTTTCCATCTGATGTGGTGAAGCAAAGCTCTTCAAACATAGCTAAATTGTTTCCCATGCATCTTTTAGCATGGTTGGTCACTCTCATCTTGAAAGAGTCAATGTTGAATCTGCCAGTTGATGTTGGGTAGAAGTTTCTACTGTCAGCATGCAAAGCTTTGTAGTAAGTGGCATCAGGCATGATGTGTAGCCTTGATTTGAATATGCCTGTCCAGATGTAGCAATGGATGAGCAAATGGCGTTAACATAAGTGGCCAGTGGGCAAGCTAGCACAACAACTCTCCTCTTTTTAGTGTTTGTAGTGGATAGGAGTCAAACTGTACTAACGAGTTCGCTTGTAGAGTCTTTGAAGGTCCCTTATTCTCTTGTGCATAGAAGGCGTTCTGGATGCAGAACCACGATGCAACATGATGGCAGCAGAATAATGGATGACCCAGTATGGTAGAAGAGCCAGGTAACAAAGGTAGACAGTCATGTCAATGTTGGGTATAATTGCCTCACCCATGGTAGCAAAACTATAGGTAATTGCTATCCATGCTGATCTGAGTAGTAATTCATTTGCTGCACAGCAGGCCATGTTGGCAAGTAGGGCTGCAAAGGATGGATGCATTTGTGATGATGAAAATAGGATTCATAACTGAAATGGTCTGTTGCTACGCGCGTGACAAGCATAGATGAAATTCAATATCAGTATGGATGCTTCATGCCATAAAATGAATGCACCAGTGGAAGGTTTCGTTTTTATCTTTTTGGTTTTAGGCTCACCAGCAGCTGGAGCTTTCTCTTTCCATGCTTCGTCCTCCTTCTAATAGCCCTTACCATTAAAGCTCTTCTTTTTTTCTTCTTCTTTCTTTCAGCTATTTCCCTCACATTGTTCCACTTCAGCTACCATGGCAATAATCTGAAGGTCATTGTGTATTGTATTTCACAAGCCTTTGTTTTTCAAGTAAGAGTATTTGTCATTTGCCATTTCATCAATGGTTCATGTGTTAGACTCTGTAGCTCTCCATCTAGATACTGCTCATGCTTACAAGTGATCTAGTCCTTGAACTGATTGAAGCTGATGACTCTGTAAGCATCAAAGAGGATTCCAACAGGGTCATCAATAGTAGATTCTCGAGCAATTAGCCAGGAGTAGTTCTCATCAAAGTAGGTGTGACGTTTCTCAAATCCCCAATAGACTGTGGATGTAAATGTAGGCAACTCCCTCAAGTTGACACAGAGTGCTTCAGTTGTGGCAACAGAGTCAATGGTTGCTAGCCTCATGATTGTTTTGAACATCAGAGGTGCATAGATGCAGTTGTCAAATGTAGACTCAGCTCAGTATGGTGATTGATGAGTGCGAGGTTCAGCTATGAGGGTGTTGCGTAGTCAAACACTCATGTTTTGACATGCCCAAGTGTCAAAGATTACCCCACTAGGTTTGGCACATAGTTCACAATGTAATATGAGGTTGGCTGCAGTGATTTGCCCATATTGTTTCACTAGCCCTCTAATGCAGCAATAAAAAATTCATTGAAGCAATTAAAAATTCATTAAAGTCTTCAGTGTTACAATCTGAGTCAACCAGATGCATTTGGTCAGTTGACCAGAGGTATGGGGTATTGTAACTTTAACCTGTATTTATACTGTTATTGACAATCAATGTCTGAAATAGTTTTTGGATTGTTTGCATCAATTAGCTTCCATAGTCTGTAATAGCAATTATTTATGTATGGATAATATAACACATACCATATCTTCTGATGGCTAATACAGCTCCTTTAAGACAGTGTCACTATTTTTTACATCACTCTACTCTAAGAATGATTCACAGATTACTTGAAGTTGTTAAATGTTATTGTGGGCATGAAGATTAATTTTTTATTACAAGATTATGCTTGCAACCCAGGGATAGTAAAAATGTTAATCTTTTACAAATTGAATCCTCTTACACTTTACTTTGCCATACTTGCAGAAGACTGTAGACTTACATTTTGCCATTATATAGGTTAGATTGCAGTTTTCAAAATATAAAAAACTTAAAAGGGTGCATATATGTCATTCTTAGTGCTGATCAATTATGGGAACCTTTTGAAGGAGTAATTTATATATTCTTAACAATGGATGTATGTCTCCTGATGAATCTATTAGTTCAGTTATTCTTCCACAGATGTGACCAGAAACTGTTCCCACAATCATCAGGTTAGATCCTTGTAGCTGCACATCGCGGCATGTGTCAAATTGTAGAAGAAGTAAAAGAACAAGATTAAATATTGTCTCAGCTGCTTCGATTTGCACCTGCCTATTGCATTCAATGATCAAACTTGCAAGCATTTGTAAAATGAGATCATCAGCATTATCTTCAATATGTCTGATAGGATTGGGAACCTCAATGGTACAAAATTGAGATATTCTTCGAGCATTAGCTGAAGCAGCACATGTGATTGTTGATGATTTTCTGTCTCCTTGCAGTAAAAGTGCAACTATGCTGACTATTTTCCAACCTGAATGACTATTAGGATGAAAGGCTGGTGTTTTACAAAGTCCAATGGCATGACAGATAAATAAAGATACTACACCTGACACTGTCGCATTTAGTAAATGGTTAGGTCTTGTTGTCAGACTGTAAGTATTTTCAGAATGAGCTTCACAAGATTTTTTTTCGTCTTCAGACCACACTAATATGGGATTAGTGGTTTGAGTCTGAGATGACGAGTCGAAACCAGAAAGTATGAAGCTTGATGCTGCTACATGGATATCATTTTCTTCAGTCTCAACTTTAAAGGGATATGGTCTAGTGCCCATAGGAAGTAATTTAGTGGTCATTTTTGAAAAAAAATCAGCGTCACTTTCTTCTGAGCTTTCTGTCTCTGACCAATCTTCAGAGGATGAGTTTGTGACAGAGAAACTTTCTGAAACATCATGGAGCCTTTCTAAAGTTGAATTAGAGCCAGACCATTTGTTCTCATGCATTGAATACCTGTTGGGGTGCAGACTTCTGATTGCATCCTCCAACTTAACGCCGAACCAAAACAGCTGATGAACAAATTTCTCTTCTTCTGTCGAACTAGTATCAAATGTGTCAGATTTGAAGCTATCCTCAATTTTAGCGAGGCAATGATAAATTAATTGAATGACTCTTTCCTGTGATGTGCTATGACAAGAGAAGAGTGGGAGTGCAGACAAGGCAGTAGAGAGTGCACCACGTGAAGACGAAACATTGAAGAGATCATCCACAGAACTGAATCGAATTGAGTCAAAGGCTGGAAGGGGGAAGATGAGGTTGAACTGCTGTGGCTCTAGCTGCCTTCCAATTGAAAGGAAGAAACCAGTGACTGTTAGCAAATCGAATGTCTCCTTAGCCGCTAGTACTATATTATATAATATGTCTTTGCCCACTCTCCATATCGGACACGTTTCACCCTTGCTTACGGAATCGCTTAACAAATCAATGGTTTTAAAGATGATAATTCGCAATGCAGATAAACCCGAGCCAAGATTCTTAGATCGCTGTAGTGTGGACTTAATGTAGTGCTGATAAAACTAGCAGTAAATCAATTAAAACATAGACGCAAAAGGGAAACGTCACAAAATAGCATTATCAAATGCATGTGCATGAAATTGTGAAGAAGCTTACACATAGATTGTTTGATCTCACTGCTAAGCCCAAAAATGACACGTAAAGCATGGGCGTGAATGATGGCGCAGAAATAATGCAATTGCTTACATGAATTGACGTTTTAGATTCATGTGGAAGGATATCTTGAGAAAGCTTCTTCGACCTTTGCCCAGCGAAAATTATAGATTTGAAGGAAGAGCTGAATGGACCAAGAGCGATTTCATTCTCGTTTGTCGATGCGCCGCTCATCCACATTGACGAATATCCCAAGTAGCACATTTCACCCATCTCATCATGACTTTCGAAGCATATTTCTGGCTGTATGCACTGGCCATAGAAAAGATGAAATGTAAAGAAGTTTTTTAATTTCTAGTATTAAAGAAGAAGTAATATAGATAGGTAACCTTACTCCTCTTTTCTCTTTCGATGGTGCACAATGATGACATTTCCTTCTACATGGCACTGACCAGCAATATACTTTGCCCTTATTGTTCGAAATGTTCCAAGCAATACGGTCTTCATACTCGTCTGCAAATGTATCACAGATCCAATATGCTACAATCTGACTTTTACTTCCAGACGATAATCCATCCGGATCTATGTCTTCATTTTGAATAATCAATCGACAAAGAAGAGGTCCAATTTGGTTGACACAAACAGCAAAAAGTCCTTGAGATATTGTTGCAACACCTATCACTGCAATTGTTTCGGTTTCGATATCTACAATAAGTGTAGGAAGAGATGAATGAGCAGGAATGAACAGCAAGGAAAATTTCTTTCAGACGGAAAGGGATGTCGCACCAGGGGTATTGTTGTCATCCAACTGAAATGAGAAAGATCCACCAGCAATAAAGATGCCACTAATCATATCGACATATGAACCTTTCGATCTCTCGATCATATCTATACTCCCGCATGCAGATGATCTAGCCAAAATCATTTCGGGTTGTCTTTTTGGGAACGATTGCAATTGATAAATAACGTATTTGAAATTGCTATCATCTTGATTTGTCCGGGCTGTCATGAATGTCACTAAAAGAAGAGCACGTTTTTTATCAAGGGGATCTGCAATCATCGAAGTCGAGCTTACCCGTAATCCATAATGAGGCAAAGGTATGCCAAAATTTAATCCCTCATTCATTTCATTGATTTCGCTCTTCATTGCTGACACTTCAACAATTATTTGGTTCTCATCGAATCCCAGACTAAAATGTCGAGAAAAAGATACGCACTTTAAGTTGTTGCGATAAGATTTAAGATCTATAAGAAATAACAATGACTTTCCTCTCACCGTCTACGAGTCCAAGAAACTAAGTGGTACCCCTCCATATGAGAATATTCTATAATTGCAAGAAGAACGTCGTCTGATCTATCATCTTTCAGGTTTTTGTTATCTTTGCCAGAGTCTCTTTCCCACCAAACCATATTAACCACACGAAATCTTTGCTCGTCATTAAGATTACTGAACAATTTCCAACGTGGACTTTGAGCAGGAAATGAATCTAATGAAATAGTCATGTTTTCTCTCTTTTCTTCCCACCATTTCCGTCTAGATAAGTCAAGCACACACAATCCACGAGAAGCGGCTATTGCAATAGATTGTCCTGACTCCCTAGCTACAGCTACGATGTGACAGGGCCCATTCGAAGAAAGATAATTTGTAGGTATGAGGCACTCTTCCCACTGAAGATACGCCTCATGAGAGGTTGATGACTGATCTCAAGTGCAGCGACAGTACATTCAAAAATAATATTAGCAAGTGAATTGAAGCAACTGAGATATTTGATCGCTCCACATTAACCTTAAACAAAAAGAACCAACAGTGATATCCCATCTCTTACCATACTAAGGAAAGGATAGAGAACAGAGTCTGGAAGGAGCAATAATGCTGATGGCTCGCTTACTTGCGTGCTTCCCTCAAACATATCCCCATGACTTGGTGATAAAAGACCAAGTGTAAAAACATCTTTAATGATTTGAAATTTCTGAGAGGACGAGACAGCTTCATATAGATGAACTGCAGTCAAACCATGTGAGTGGTCGTTGCCAATGTAAAATCGTGAGAAGAACGAAGGGAGAACTTCAGCGTAAACATTTTTGCTAGTGAGAGATTGACACAGTCGAAAGCAAAAAGAAGTGCTGCCAGCTGAAGTAAAACCGAGGATATTTCGTTTCCAATCCCAAAGAGTACAAAACGGTTGGACTCTCAGGCATCTATGTATAAGAGAAACAGAGGAAAACGAATAATTTAGACATTCAAACTGACTCGCAATAGAAAAGCACGCGAAATTCGGTACTTAAGATACCTTGATTGAGGGATTCTTGAATTAGGCAGTGATGAACAGGTCGTTGGAGTTACTATTAAACTGGTTAGAGCCAGACAATTAGTAGGTGGATGATATGATATCGACATGGATGACTCGCAATTAGCAACTAATGATGCACAATCACCTACTAAAACCAAATCAGCTATATTTTTATCCAGTAGCGATGCACGTTCACATAGTGAGTATGTGTGGTGAACGATTTCTTTCATAGGATCACCTTCTCTACAAGGCCATTTCAGCTCAGACACCAGCTTTAAAGTGTCGGACGAAGTTGATCCGATGTCTTTGGTTTGATCACCAAGTCGCGGTTCCGAAATTTCCCAAACTTGTGCCACGGTCACCTCAGTAGGGTTGCTGACTTTGTCAGCATCTTTTAGCATCCACTCAACATCTAAACATGGCGATCGTGTTAAAAGCACTACAATTAATGGATTCAACCACTTCACACGAACGTAAGGTAACCTCAAAGCAATATTCTCCATTTCATCAGAGGCGAAGAGTTTTTCCATTATTATCTGTAGTGAGCAGAATCGCTGTGTCTCTAATCTACTCCATGGAGCCCCGTTAGTCCTTAACGAATCTACATTGCAACAATTTGAGGAGTACTTGAGATGAGATGAAAATTCTGCTAATGGTGGCACAAAAGAAGTTCCATATAAAATGATATTTCCGTCCCTTCTAACAATGGCTACTCTGCCTTTTGATTCTGATCCCTGTTCCTCTCCATAAGCGTCAAGCGGTTTCCACAGTAAAGGAGGGCATTGTGCGACGTGGATAATGGGATTGTTGTTTCTCTTATCATCACTATCATCGTCTGCAGATAATAAGATGCATTTCACTCGCGCTAACATATAGTCTACAGTCAGCAATGAGCCATCGATAGTACCAATCAGAAGAGCTGAGCCCGCAGAAGTCGAGTTTCCGCGATAGTGATCTTCGGGCATATCACACATACTTGTAGCAGACTGTAAAGGAGGAAGTGATGGTGTGGTATTCATGTAACCTTTTGTGGGGACTTTTTGTTTCGATTGAAACAATGGGATATGAAGCTGAGCCGTGTTTTTTCGTCTTGAAGAAGGGTGTTCCCATGAATATTGTGGTAAACGAACAATCCTTGGCTGATGTGCCACGTAAAATAAACTGTTTCCCCGTGAGCGCAACGTAGAAGATGACTTTATGTAAGGGTCATCTTGTGGTGAAGCGTCTTCTATCCTTTCATCTGAGATAGTACTATTTTTCCGATCATCTTTTTCTTTGGACATCTTCTGTTCTGGCATCGATACCTCTTCATTAGAATAAGAACCGTGATTGTTATTGGGTGTTTTTTTCATAATATAAATAGGCAAAGGTGGAAACTGCTTTTGAGTTCTTAATTTCTGCTGAAGCGTAAATGATTGTGTTTGTATACGAAACACTACAACGGTAGAAGTAGCTAATGTCGAATGCTCTTGAGTGACAACAGAAGTTGATGATTGATTGCAGAGTGGGAGCTGGGTTGCGTGAATCGGCTCATAATATCTTGGTAGAGGTATGAGACATGCCAAATGAGATTGATTAGCTGAGAATACCACTGCTAAATTTGGTCTGTATGATAATGATTTTCTTCGTGATAAATTTTTATCTCCATTATTTGGTGGTATCGGACTGTTCTGTTGATTGACATCTTTTACTCTTCTCATTATTCCCAGAGGAACTTTACATTTTGTCTCTCTGCTTGATGAAGCTTCGGTTTCAGACTCAAAATTTTCAGTATTGGATGTGATATGAACACGAAGTTCAGCTATAACATAATGTGGTTTATGCGTGTTTAAATCTGGAGAGGAAAACATTGCTGTAGGCATAGTGTTTACTTTATTTTTGCAATTGATAAGATTTTCTCCCCAGTCATCGTTGTCCCCCATATCATTACATTTGAGGTGGAATATATTTCCATTAACTGGTTCAATTTCTCCTCTAGCAATATTGTTATATGTCTGATTCTGCGATGATAAATTACAGTCCTCAAAGTCCCTGAAATCTTGTTTTTCGACGGTCCAATAATCATTTTTCGGAAGAAAATGGTACTTCAGAAATATAGTTGCGGCCAAACTGTCGTCATAATTACTTCCGACCGTCATGAAAACATCATTAAGATATTCAGTTTTGTCTTGTGTGTCTAAAGTCTCATCATACAATCCGTCGCCAGTAATTGTCGTTGAATTATCCTGTTTCATTTGCCCAGTGAAGTCAGGAAGATTTTCTGCATCAAATTTAGGATATGGACGAGAAGACGTATGTCTTGGTCCAGTACCTACTGCAATGGGAAAGCTCGTCATTTTTGTTATCTGATGTACACCTACCAAAATTTAGCTGGTTCGGAACACCGAAAAAACAGTTGCATGTTGGATACTATTGACACTCTTGGTCTTGAGGGTTCAAATGACCTTAAGTTATTTTCCTAGGAGACATCGCCATCTAATCATCATCATTCTGCAATTCAATTTTATCTGTGTCTGTAAGGGTCGGGTTTAGGGCAGGGTTTAACTGCACCACTTACTGGTCGGATCAGACCAAAAAACATAGTAGCAAATGTCGGATCTGAGCTAGAAAGTCGGAGTCTTATCCTTCCTGGACACGTCGGATCCGACACTTCCAGGATATGGATGTTAGTGACAGTATGGGTATCCAGTATGCATACTGTACGTGACATTTTACATAATCACGTCAAAAAATCCCCCTTTGGTCGTAGCCACAAATTTTTTCGAGATTTTCCATACGGTCA